>PVKH010050102.1:0-10034 GCA_004027955.1 Chaetophractus vellerosus | reverse complement strand
CCTCCAACCTGCCCTCCCAGTCCTCCCAGCCAGCAACCTTCACCACAAAACCCAACAATATCACCACCCACCTGTCCCATTTCCCCAAAACGCAACCTCACTCTATCACCTCATCACAGATTACGTCCCTATGGATGATGTTCCACTACTTTCTCTTCTCTTTCTCTTTGTTTTAAACCTATTTTTCAGACCCTATTTCTCAGGAACTGCTCAATTTCCTTTATTCATATCAGTGAGGTCATGTAAACCTCATACTTCAATGCCTGGCTTGCTTCACTCAAAATAAGGTCTTCAAGATTCATCCATGTTATCCTGTGACTTATCACTTTGTTCCTTTGTACTGCTGAGTAGTATACCATTGTATGTATGTACCACATTTTATTTATCCATTCATCTGTTGTTGGGCACCTGGATTGATTCCATCTTTTGGCAATTGTGAACATTGCTGCTATGAATGTTGGTGTACATATATGTGTTCGTGTCTTTCCTTTCAATTCTTCTGGGTATATACCCAGCAGTGGAATTACTGGGTCATATGGAAGATAAATATTTAGTGTTTTGAGGAACCACCATATTGTACTCCACATTGGCTGTACCAATCCACTATCCCACCAGCAGTGGATGAGGGCTCCCATTCCTCCACAGCCTCTACAGCATTTATAGTCTGCAGGTTTTTTAATAGTCGCCATTCTAATGGGTGTAAAATGTATCTCATTGTAGTTTTCATTTACATTTCTCTTATAGCTAGTAATGCCGAGCAGTTTGTCATGTGCTTTTTAGCCATTTGTATTTCTTCTATGGAGAATTGTCTTTTCAGGTCCCTTGCCCACTTTTAAATGGATTATTAGTCTTTTTATTTTTGAGGTGTAGGATCTCTTTATAAATACAAGATATTAGGCTCCTATCAGATATATGGTTGCCAAATATTTTCTCCCATTGGGTAGACTGCCTTTTTATTTTCTTGATAACACACTTTGAGGTGCAAAAAGTTTTAATTTTGAGGTGATCTCATTTATCTATTTTTTCTTTTGCTGCTCGTGCTTTGGGTGTGAAGTGCATGAAATCATTTCCTATTACAAGTCTTGTAGGTGCTTCCCTACATTATCCTCCAAGGTTTTTATGATCTTGTCTCTTATGTTTAGATCCTTTATCCACCCTGAGTTAATTTTCACATAGGCTGAGAGAGGGTGTTCTTCTCTCATTCTCGTGCATATGGATATCCATTTCTCCATGAACCACTCATTGAAGAGGCCATTCTCTCCCCACTGAGTGGCTTGGTGGCCTTGTGAAATATCAGGTGACTATATGTGAGGATCTATATCAGAACTCTCAATTCGGTTCCACTGGTCAATGAGTCTATCCTTGTGCCAATACCATGCAGTTTTCACAAATGTAGCTTTGTAATATGTTTTGAAGTCAGGTAGTGTGATACCTCCAACTTCATTTTTCTTTTTCACTATGTCTTTTGCAATTTGTGGCTTCTTTCCTTTCCAAATAAAATTTGAACTTAGTTTTTCCAATTCCTTAAAAAATACTGCTTTAATTTTTTTTAGGGATCGCATTAAATCTGTAGATTATTTTTGATAGGAGAGACATCTTGATGATATTTAGTCTTCCTGTCCATGAACAGGGGATATTCTTCCATTTCTTTAAGTCTTCTTTGATTTCCTTCAACAGTGTTGTGTAGTTTTCTGCATATAAATCTTTCACATCTTTAGTTGAATTTATTCCTAGGCATTTGCTTCTTTTTCTTACTATTGTAAATGGTATTTTTTTTCTTGATTTCCTCCTCAGATTGTTAGTTGTTGGTGTACAGAAATGCTACTGATTTTTCAGCATTGATCTTAGAGCCTGAAACATCCCTGAACTCCTTTATAAGTTTTTGCACCTTAGTTGTAGATTTCTCAAGGCTCTCTAATTATAGGATCATGTCTTCTGCAAATATTGAAATTTTAACTCCTTCCTTTCTAATTTGGATGCCTTTTATCTCTTGTTCTTGCCTCATTGCTCATGCAAGTACCTCTAGGACAATGTTAAATAAGAGTGGTGATAGTGGGCATTCTTATCTTGTTCCTGATCTCAGAGGAAAGGCTCTTAGGATTTCCCCATTGAAGGTGATGTTAGCATTGGATTTTTTGATATATAGCCTTTATCATGTTCAGAAAGTTTCCCTCTATGCCTCTCTTTTCAGAGTTTTTATCAGGAAAGGGTGCTGTATTTTGTTTAATGCCTTTTCTGCATCTATAGCAATGACCATGTGTTTTTTTTCCTTCAAACTGTTTATGTTGTGTATTACATTAATTGATTTTCTTGTGTTGAACCATCCTTGCATACACAGGATAAAATTCACTTGGTCATGGTGTATAATGATTTTGATATGTTGTTGAATGTGATTAGCAATTATTTTGTTGAGGATTTTTGCGTCTAGATTCATTAGAGAAACTGGTCTGTAATTTCCCTTTCTTGTATTTTGTTTGGCTTCAGTATTATGGAAATGTTGGCATCATAGAATGAGTCAGGGATGTTCTTTCTATTTCTAGTTTTTGGAAGAGCTTAAGCAGGATTGGTGTTAGTTCTTTCCAGAATGTTTGGTAGAATTCAGTTGTGAAGCCATCTGGTCCCAGGCTCTTCTTGGTTGGTGGTTTTTGATGACTGAGTCTATCTCTTTACTTGTAATTGGACTGTTGAGTTCATCGATTTGTTCTTTCATCAGTGTAGGCTGCTTGTGGGTTTCTAGGTATTTGTCCATTTCCTCTAAATTATCATTCTTGTTAGCATATAAGTTTTCTAAGTATCCTCTTATGATTTTTTTTTTTATTTCAGTGGTTCAGGAGTGATATCCCTTACTTCATTCCTTATTTTGTGTATTTGCATTTGCTGTCTCTTTTTCTTTTTTAGTCTGGCTAAGTGTTTGTCAATTTTATAGATCTTCTCAAAGAGCCAGCTTCGGGTTTTCTTTATTTTTTCTAATGCTTTCTTATTTTCTATTTCATTTAGCTCTGCTTTGATCTTATTTCTTTCTTTCTTTCTTCTTCCTTTAGGATAAGATTGTTCTTGTTTTTACAATCCTTTCAGGCATGCAGTTACTACTTCAATTTTAACTCTTTCTTCTTTTTTAATATATGCATTTAGGGCTATAAATTTCCCTCTCAGTACTACTTTGGTTGCATCCCATATGTTTTTTTTTAAAGATTTATTTTTATTTATTATACACCCCCCCCTTTTTGCTTCTTCTTACTGTGTTCGTTTATCTCAGGTTTCCTCTGTGTCTGCTTGTCTCCCCCTGCTGGGGTGACCTGCTGAGTCAGCTCACCAGTGCAGCAGCCCCCCTGCTTGTGGGGTCTCACCCATGCTTGTGGGGTTGCTTTGCCCATGGGGGCTTGCCTTTTTGCCTGCCAGTAGGGGCTTGCCTTTGCGTGCGGCAGAGTGCCCCGCCTATGGCAGCATGCCCCGCCCACATCGGCTTGCCTTCTCAAGGCAGTTCACTCTTTTGAGGAGGCCAGAGGACTGATCCTGGTGCCTCCCATGTGGTAAACCAGTGCCCTACCAACTGGAATATACAGCCAGCCCCCGGTAGGTTTTGATATGTTGTGCTGTCATTTTCATTCGATTTGAAGTCATTACTGATTTCCTTTGAGATTTCCTCCTTGACCCACTGTTTTTCCAAGAGTGTCTTCCTTAAATTCCATACCTTCATGCCTAATCTAGTTTTCTGGCCCTTAGTGATTTCCAATTTCATTCCATTGTGGTCAGAGAAATTACTTTGTATAATCTCAATCATTCTGAACTCATTGAGAGTTGATCTATGGACTAGCATGTGGTCTATCTTTGATTATGATCAATGTGCGCTCGAGTAGAGTGTATATCCTTCTGTATTATGGTGTATCATTCTGCATATGTCTATTAGGTCCAGATCCTCTAATGTATTATTCAGGTTCTTTGTTTCTTTACTGATTCTCTGGCTAGATGTTCTGTCTAATGGTGATAATGGTGTATTGAAGTCCCCTCCTATAATTGTGGAAGCATTTATTTATCCACTTAGTTTTTCCAGTGTTTGCCTCACATATTTGGAGGCACCCTGATTAGGTGCATAAATGTTTATGATTGTTCTTTCTTCTTGAGAGATTACCCCTTTTACTAATATATAGTGACCATCTTTGTCTGTTATGATTGTTTTGCATTTAAAGTCTATTTTGTCCAATATTAGAATAGCTACACCTACCCTTTTTTGGTTTTTATTTGCTTGTAAAATTGTTTTCCAGACATTTACTTTCAGCTTCCTTAAATCCCTGGTTCTAAGGTGGGTCTCTTGTAAACAACATATAGATGGTCATATCTCTTTATCTATTCTGCCAATCTGTGTCTCTTGACTGGTGAGTTTAATCCATTAACATTCAGTGTTACTACTCTCAATGAATTTCTCTTTTTTTTAATATAACCCCCCCTTTCTGCTTGTTCTTGCCGTGTTCATTTTAGCGTTCTTCTGTGTCTGCTCTGTCTCCCCCCGCTGCAGCGATGTGCTGAGTCAGCTCACTGGTGAGTGGCAGACTTCCCCACTTGCGGGTGGCTTGCCCCGCAGGCAGGCAACTCTCCTCTGCCCGTGGGTGGCTCCATTCTGCTTGTGGGTGACTTGCCTTTCCCATAGGGGCTTTGCCTTACACATGGCAGCTTTTTTTCCACTGCCCATGTTGGCTCTGCACCATCCATGGTGGCTTGCCCCCTCAAGGTGGTCTGCCCCACTTGGAGAGGCCCCCAGGAAGCAAACCTGGTACATCCCATGTGGTGTGCCAGTGCCTTATCCACTGGGCTACAGCCAGCCCCCTCATTGAATTTCTTACATCTGACATATTTTATTTGGCTTTATGTATGTCCTATGTAGTTTTTGTTTCTCTTTATGTCATTTTTGTTGTTCTTACACTATCCTCCAACTCTCTCTCTCCTGTTTTTTCCTTTCAACCTTTACAGCTTCTTTCAGTATTTCTTGAAGTGCAGGTATCTTGTTGGCATATTCCCTTAATTTCTGTTTATCTTTGAATATTTTGAACTCTCCATCATTTATGAATGACAGCTTTGCTGGATAGAGAATTCATGGTTGGAAGTTTTTTCTTTTAGAACCTTGACTATATCATACCACTGTCTTCTTGCCTCCATGGTTTCAGCTGAGAAGTCAGCACTTAATCTTATTGTGCTTCCTTTGTATATGATGGTTCTCTTTTCTCTTGCTTCCTTGAGTATTTTCTCTTTGTCTTGAGCATTGGACATTCTGACAAGCATAAGTCTTGTGGCTGGCCTGTTGGGATTTATATTGTTTGGGGTGCAGTGTGCTTCCTAGACATGTACATCCATCTCCCTCATTAGGGTTGGGATGTTTTCAGCCATTATTTCCTTCAAAATTCCTTCTGTTCCTTTTCCCCTCTCTTTTCTTTCTGGGATGCCTATAATGTGTATGTTTCTGCATTTTGTGTTATCGGTTAAATCCCTGCATCCCTGCTGGATATTTTATATCTTTTTATCTATCTTTTCTACTGTCTGTTTGATTTCAGATGTACTGTCTTCCAGATCACTAATTCTTTCCTCTGACTGTTCAAATCTGCTGTTATGTGAATCTGTTGTCTTTTTGATTTCTTGGGTTATGCTTTTCATCTGCATCATATCCATTATTTTTTTGTATGTTTACAATTTCTTCAGTATGTGCCCCCAGTGTCTTCTTAATATCCTTAATATCTTCCTTCATTTCATGAAGGTAGGTCCATGATATTTGTACAACTTTGATTAGTTCTATATTTTGTGTCTCTTCCTAATTTTTGGTTTGTTATTTGGAGCGTCCCATGTCTTCCAGTTTCTCAGTATGGCTTGTAATTTTTTGTTGCCCTCTGGTCATCTTTTTATTTTGATGGCTTTATTCTGTTATATTAGCTTCCCTCTCTGCTCTAGAGTTTTATTTAGCTTGTAGCTCTGTGTGTGTTAAGTTTTCTCATTGATACTTTCTTCCCCTTTTTGAATTTCCTTGCTTTTTTGTATGTTCCTTTGAAGGAAGAAGATTAGGGCCAGAGCAATTGAAAGGGGTAAGAAATAAAAGGGATAATAGTACTATTCATTAAAGAAGAGGGGCCATATCAGATTTAGCAAATTGAATATTTATCTTGTGTAGGCATTGTAGAAAGATAGGGGTAAAATTGGAGTGCCTACAATGGAATGGGCAATCAAATAGAGAAAAATATATAGAATATTTTATATGGCCAGAATGATGAGAGAGAAAACTAATAAAGAATAGGCTGAAAGAAAAAAGCTAATATAAAAAGAAAGAAAGAAAAGAGAACAGAATAGACAAGATAGAAGTTAACAAGGGTGATTTGAGAGTGATTGAAAAAATGTGGAGTGTAAGAACCACAACAGAAAGCTGAAGGTAGAAAGATGAAGGAAGGAGAGGAGATAGTTTTGGTAGACACAATCACTATACACAGTAGATGGAAAGTCAATGATGAAGAAGACCAGCACAGAAGAAAAAAGCTATCAGCACCTACTTTTAAAAAAATGAGGAGAGAATAGAATTAAGAAGCACACAAGCATGCAGTCTAAGCTTAAGGAAAACAGCATTCCTTTTGGGCCCTTGTGGAGCCTCTCAGACTGTGTTCATTAATCAATTGCCTTGCAACCTTCTTTCTGCAGGCTTTGTGGCAGCATTTAGCAATTAAAGCAAGTCAGTATGTTTCTCTCTATTTTTTCATGTAATAAGGGTCCTTAAAGAATGCCTCTTCTTGACCACCCCCTCCTGTGAGGGGACCCCAAATAGGCTCGTGGAGACTTATCTATTACTTCCCACTGCTGGACTCCCCCAGGGAAGTTGAGACTGTGTTAGTCAGCATGGAGCTGTAAACTTACTGGACCGCCCCTTTGCTGAGCCTAGCGCCCTAAGCCCAGAACCACTTCCTGCCAGGCTAATTCACTCCTTTAAACTGCTCTGAGGTTCTGGTGACTAAACCCATAGAAAGGCAACCCTTCTCCACCCTTTGTCAAAACCTATCCTCTCTTGGTGTTTATTCCCCCCTCACACACCTATCAGTGAGGTTTTGGACTGCCCATTCCCCCCCACCTGGAGAACTGGGTTTAGCTGCATTTGTTTCCAGCCAGGGAGTAAGGAACTCACCATTTTATGTTGAACAGTCCAACTCATACTCCAGTTGCCTCCAGAGCACCTAATACCACTGTCCCCCATGCTCCTAGGAAAGACCACCCTGGCTGGCTCCCATCCCCAATCAGCCATCCTCTGCTTCAGAGCCAGTGACTGCACAGCTAAACCAATGCCATCTTGCCTCCTCCTCTTTTTATTTAATATATATATTTACTTATTTTTATCTCAGTGTTTTTTATAATATTTTTAAAAGATAGATTACATAAATGTTACAAAAAAATATAGGGATTCCCATATGCCCCACACCTCACACCTCTCAAACACTCTCAAATAAACAACATCCTTCATTAGTGTGGCACATTCATTGCAATTGATAACTGCATTCTGGTGCATTGCCACTGAACATGGACCATAGTTCACCTTGTATTCTACACAGTATCCCACACTGTTTTGCATTTTATGGGTTGATATAAAAGGCCTATATCTGTCATTGCAATGTCATTCAGGATGATCCCCAAGTCCCAAAAAAGCCCCTATATTACAACTGTTTTTCCCTTTTCCTGCCTCCAGAGCCACCATTGGTCACTACTTCCACATCAATGTTGTAATTTCTTCCATTGCTAGAATCACAATATGTGTATAGTAGGATACCAGTAAGGTCAATCTAGTCCATAGTTGATTCCCCAATCCTGAGGATCCTGGGATGGTGATGTCCACTCCACCTCTAATTGAGAGGGGCTTCTATCCCATACAGCTGATGGATGGGATTTTCTTGCTTATAGTTGTAGGCTCTCTCATTTCCTTGGTATGGTGGACATCAATCCTCAACATAATGTTAGATGTCTTGGGTGAGTCCATTGAACTGAAGAGTAGGTGTTGCAATTCCATTGAGGCTCCAGGCCCAGCTGGAACATGGACAGCCCAAAGGCTCCAATCTCTTAGATGTATACCTAAAAACTCCAGGACCATGTATAGGTTCAAATAGAAGGGAAAGATAAGCCATGTGCAGTGAAGCCATAATTGAGTCCATCTCTGTCACTCTCAGGAGCACAAACCCCAAAGTTGGATCCAGAGGCAAGGCAACAAACTGTAGTATCTGCCCTGATGATAAGACCTGCATGTCCACAGAGCCCTCAAGAGCCCTGATATTTGATATGCATAAGCATTACTTCCAGGATTACCACCTGACTCACTTTGAAGTCTCTTAGCCATTTAAAATCATCTGTCTTTATCTTCCCCCCTTTTATTTGAAGTCTTTTTCCAGTTGCATTGTTAGTTGTTGTTTGGTAGTAATCCCTTGGTGCCAGGGAGGCTCATCTCTAGGACTCATGTCCCATGCTGGGGGGAATGTAATACATTTATATTCTGAGTGTGGCTTAGAGAGAAACCACATTTGAGCAACAAGGAAGCTCTCAGGAGGGAAATTTTAGGCATCCCACAACACTAAGCTGAGTTTCAATTTCAAGATCAAAGGCTCATAAGCATAGTTGTCAATATCAAGAGCCCATAAATGGATCATCCTCCTTCAGCAGTCATTGCCCCTGCACTTGGAGGACTGTTGCTGCACCATTAGAGAATATGTCAGAGCTCTCCAGGATGGGAATTCAATATTCTTTTGGTTATTGTGTGAGTCTCCACCAACTGTGAAAATGCCCAATGAACATTTGAGCATATTTATATACTTTATATGTATGCCTACTTGAACTTCCTTCCATATATCCCCCATCACTCTCACCCCACACCAATGATTCTCCCCTACCCTATTTGTATCCCTTCTGTGATCCAAAGCTTATTCAAAGATGAAGCCAATAAAATAGCCATATACACAATAGGAAAATGAAATAATAAGGATTGGTTTAAATATAAGAAATAAAATACATTAAAAAGTAACTCAAAGTAAAATAAAATTAAAACTTGAGATATTAAAAATAATGAAAACTACAATTTTTTTTGACATTTTGTGTTTAATCACTGTAATATCTGGTGTCCTGTATGTATAGTGATATTTTCTTCCATTTATACCCCAGTGTCTTGCTTTTTTAAAATTTCATTTTCAAAGAAGTTTTAGGTCATAATAAAGTCACCTACAGAATAAAGGGGACTCCCACATAATCAACATCCTCCCCTCTTACCCCTTTCATATTAATAAATTTTTGTATGTGGATGGGACCTTAGTTACAACTGATATACAAATAGTGAACATACCTACTAACCATAGTCACTGGTTAACATTATGGTTTACATTTAGACAGAATAGTTTTATAAATTTTGATAATTAACTTGGCCTGTGTCCATCATTACAAGATCAGGTAGAACACTTCCATTGCCCACTAAATACTCCCTGTTCCATCTATTGTATTCCTCCCAACTCCGACTCTTGGGGTCCATGGTGACCCCTGTATTCACTTCTGGGATGACAAGATTCATAGCTACTTGCAACAAAACTGTGTTCTTGACACATTGATATTCCTCTGTTATTAGGGACCACTCATGGTCACCAGAAACTCTTACCCTTTTGTTTGTGAACATATCAGTCCTCCCCAGGATGGGAGTCTAACTCCTTCTCACTCATTATGTGGGTATCCACCCACTGATACAGCACATTATGACAAAATAATCACTCATTCTCTAGAATCTTGCTCCAGTTGCACCCTGTCCCAAATGCCCCCCATCCCACACCCTAAAGCAGTAACCCTTCCTTGTTATACTGCCATAAAAGCATTCTCAAGTTTGTGTTTTCAACCACATAACTGCCAAAGTCCAGTGTTCAACTGGTCCCTTTCCCAATCCTTCTGTCAGTTCCCTGGACCTTCCAACCCACCACCCCCAAGTTCTACAACTGCCAAACCTGCACCACCCAACCCAATAATATCACTACCCTGCTTTCATATCCCTTCTTTGT
>PVKH010050101.1:0-10032 GCA_004027955.1 Chaetophractus vellerosus | reverse complement strand
AGTCTGGACATCTCTGAAGGGCTACCTCAGTTTCAGAGCTTCTTGAGGGATTGGTTGAGGTCTCCATTACAATGTTGAATAGAAGTGGTGATGGTGAACACCTTTGCCTTATTATCAATTGTCTTAATTTGCTAGAACTGCTATCATGAATATCACACAAGGGCTGGCTTAAGCATATATTGGGCAAGTCATTTTCCCACCAGAAATGTATGAGTGTCCATTCTTCACAGCACCATCAGCTTTTGGTGCTACCAGCTTTTTAAACTTCAAATTTGTAAGGCTGCAAATGATTGCTTCTTTTAATTTGTATTTCTTTGTTTACTAGTGAGGTAGAAAATGACCCCTGTTTACTGTGCTGCTTCTTTCATGAACAGTATGTGTCTTTGTCAATTTGTGTGTGTTATTTAAAAAATAAAATTGTTAGCCCATTGTCTGTAAAACAAAACAAAACAAAACAAATCAAAACAACACAACACACATTGGTTTTCTCATGGTTTTGGAGGTTTCTTCCTCCAGGGCTTGATAACCTTACAGTGCTGGCTTGCTGCAATTGTTGGGGTTCTTTGGCTTGTATCCATGTCTCATGTCACATGGTGATGTCCTCTCTTTTCTCACTTCTGTGACTTCTGAATTATCTTTATAAGGCCTCCAGTAATATGGATTAAAGCCTACCGTACTTCAGTTGGCCACAACTTAACTGAAAATAAGCTCTTCCAAGGTCCTCTTTATAATAGGTTAATATTGAGAACGAGTTCATACTGTTTTTGTCTCCAACTCTGATGCATTCCCACATGGATCACTTGAGCTTTGTCCTCTTGCTTTTCTGTAAACTCACACTCCAACAGTGAGAAACATGGTTCTTACCATTCACCACCCAGTTACTTAATTGTTCAGTTCCAATATACATGAAATTGTTAATCCACACCCCATGCAAAACAATGTTATCCACTAGAGTACAGTGCTGTGTATTCTTAGTCTTATAGATTCTGCTCATTTCCAAAGTTATGTATGTCAGCACCCTTTCTTCCCACCCCCTTTCAGTAAAGTTTATTCATATTTTGTAATGCTTTTAAATTCTTTCAGCACATTATTCATTCCATTTTGGGATTTTTCCAACCTCCTAAATGAATTTTTTAGATTTTCACATCATAATGATCACTCTTTGTACTGTATAATTGTATGGGTTTTGATAAATGCACAGTGTCATGCACCAACCATTTATGTATCATAACACAAATAGCATTGTATCACTGCACACACACTGCCTTATAAGATAGTACTCACAATTCCTCCTTTTTATCCCTTTTGACTTTGTTTTCCTTAATTTCACTTATCCATATTCTATAATCACTTTATACATTGTTGCTATTATTACTTTAAGCCACTGTTATCTTTTAGATCAAGTGAAAAGAATAAAAATGTTTTTATTTTATTTTTTATTCTGTCTCTGACGCTCTTTTTTTCCTTTATAGAGTTGGGTTTCTGACCTACACCATTTTCTTTCTTCTTAAAGAACTTTTTTAAACATTTTTTGCAGAGCAGGTTTTGCTGCTGATGAATTCCCTCCATTTTGTTTGTCTGAGAAAGTCTTTATTTCTACCCCAGTTTTGAAGGATAATTTCACTGGATATAGACTTTTTCATTGGTGCCTGTTTTTCCTTGCTCACTTAAAAAATATTTCATTCCATTCTCTTGCTTGTGTGTTTTCTGATGACAAGCCCACTGTAATTCTCATCCTTGTTTCTCTATTGGTAAGGCATTTTTTCCCTGGCTACTTTCAAGATCTTCTCTTTGTCTCTCTAGAGTTTGAATATGATATACCTTGGTGTTTTGTTTTTGTTTGCTATTCTCTGAGATTTCTGGATCTGTGGTTTGGTATCTATCATTAATTTTGGAAAGTTCTTAGTCATTATTTCAAATATTTCTTCTTCTGCTGCTGCTTTTTTTTCTCCTTCTGGTATTTCAGTTACGCATATGTTACTCATTTTGAAATTGTCCCACAGGTTTTGGATGTTCTTTTCTGATTATTTAATTATTTTCTCTCTTTGCATTTAAGTTTTGGAAGTTTCTATTGACCTATCTGATTCTTTTCTCAGCTGTGTCAAGTCTACTGCTGAACCCATTTTCTCAGTTTGCTAAAAGCTGCTGGGAGCATTGTGGGTTGGCCTTTAACATGGGAATTTATTAGGTTAAAAGCTTACAGTTTTGAGGCTGTGAAAATGTCCAAATTAAAGCGTCATCAAGAGATGCTGTCTCACGAAGTAGCTGTGAGCGATCAGGCACATGGTGGTGTCCACTTGTCTCTCCCTTCTTCTCTGGATCTCGTCTCTTTTAGCTTCTGGCTAAAGTGGCTTCCTCTCAGCCTTGTTGATTCCAGCTTTTCTCTCAGCGTCTGGGTTCTTTTCTATCTCTGCAGCTCTTTTTCTGTGACTATGGCTCTTTGTTCCACCATTTGTAAAGGACTCCAATAAGAGGATTGAGACCCATCCTGGGCCATGTACTACTGAAGTGATTTAATCAGAAGGAAAGATACTTAATTGAATCTAATCAAATGGTCCTGTCTCCAATAGGTATACACACACAGGAATGGGTTAGCTTGAAGGACATGGTCTTCTGGGGTCCACCGAGCTTCAAACTTTCACACCCATTGAAGGTGTTATTCATTTCTTACTCTGCTTTTTTAATCTATGATTCCTTTTAATTATTTTTTAGGGTTTTCATCTCTTTGCTTATATTATCTACATGTTATTTTATTTTTTCCATTGGAACCCTTAACATATTAGTCCTAGTTATTTCAATTCTCTGCCTGGTAGTCCAACATCTATACCATATCTGAATGTCATTCTGATGTATTTTTAAATTTCCTTTAGCCTGCCTTGTAATTTTTTGTTGAAAGCTAGACATATTGTAGTAGGTAATAGAAACTGAGGTAAATAGTCCTTAATTGTGAATATTTGTTAATCTGGATAGGAGGTGGGTTGTGTTTAGTGCTTGCTCTAGCTATAGGTGCCAGAAGCTTCAAATTCCTCTAGTGTCCTTGTTTTTGTTTCCCCTCTTGACCCAGGTTTCCATAGATACTTCTTTAAAGAAAGACTGCGTCTTTCAGATCTTTCAGTTCTAATCCACTGCTAATATACTGGAGACTTGATGATATGGTGGTAAGGTATGGGGAAGTCATTGTATAATCTTCTGATTATATCTCAGACTTTTTATGGGCCTGTGTCTTGGGACTAGGACTGTCACACACATTATAGTGGTATAGCCATTCCCCCCATCTGTCCCCTATCCCCTCCCCTGCCTGCAGTGTTCTCCATCTATTTCCTTGAAACCCTGATCCCCATACACTATGTTTTACAATGCTTAGGTGAGACAAGAAGGTTAGAGGAGCTGGAATGGGAGGAATGCCCTTCCCTCAGTTAGGATAAACCTCTGGTCAAGTTTTTTATTTCCCCCTGGAACGTTAGGTCTTTGTTATGGAGATGACTTAGGCATATTTCATGATGATTACTCTTCCCCTGCCCCTGCCAGAGACATGAAATCTTTCTTGAATCTTCACCGGGGGAACCTGGTGGGGTTCCTGGACGTAAAGCTTAAAGTGTGGGGAATTCCCTAACACTGTGGCTTTCTGGAGTATCACACCTCCTATGATAGTCCACATAGACCCTCTAGCAAGTTTTCAAAATTACCATCTGTGTTTTTAATATGTGTACACTTATCCCCAATTATTTTGAGAGTAGCCATTTTGTTTTGCTTTTAAAATTGAACCCATAAACATGGAGAATTTCTTCTAAGGAAAAAAATTAATTTGTTAATAAAGGCCCATCCTGTTTTCCAAAAAAATTTACCATCTGTGTTCCTACCAGTTTATGGCTCTAGCAGCTTCTGCTCCAGTTAAGCAGATCAAGGCTGTGTCACTACCAAAGCACCTATCTCTGCAGATTTGGGGGTGGGGGAGGTGGTTTGCCCTGCAATCTCAGTTCTCTGATGTGTCCAAGAAAAGTTGTTCATTTTCAGTATATTTAATGTTTTCTGGTATGGATGGGAGTGATGACTTCAAAGTTCTTAACACTTCAGAGATTAAAACAGAAGTCTTTTGATTTGTGTTTGCCCTGCCTGGCGTTCTTTGAGCGTCTTTGGATCATTAGGTTTATAGTTTTCATCACATTTTGAAAAATTTTGGCTATTATATATTCAAATATTTTATATCCTTCCTTATTTTTAATTGGGAGTCCTATTATACATAGATTAGACTGCATGATCTTATCCATGAGGTCACTGAACCTATCCTCATCTTATTTACTTATTTATTTATTTCACTGCAATTTTTTTCTTTATTTTTAAAGGAGCTTTATATTACATAAACGTTACATGGAAAATATAGGGGATTCCCATATACCCCAACCCCCTCCCCCTCCCACAGTTTTCCCCATTAACATCTTTCTTTAGTGTGGTGCATTTGTTAGGATGATGAACACATATGGAAGCATTGATACTAAGCATGGTCTATAGTTTACATTATGTTTTACACTTTGCACCACATAATTTTATAAGTCTTGACAAAATGTATAATGACTTGTATCCGTCATTGCAATATCATGCACAACAATTCCAATGTCCCCAAAATGCCCCATATTATACCAATTCTTCTCTCTCCCTCTCCTCAGAACCTCTGGTGACCACTGTCTTTATATCAATGTTAAAAGTTCTTCCATTACTAGAATAATAATAAGTATACTTTAGTCCATAGTTACATTCCCCACTTATGTTCATTCCTCAATCTTGAGGATTTTGGGATGGTGATGCCCACTCTGCTTCCGACTGAGAGGGGGCTTAGATCTCATGGGCCAGGTAGATGGAAATGTCTTACTTGCATGTTGTAGATACTCTCTGATTTTTGAGTTGGACATTGTCAATCATCATCCTTTTGTTAGTTGTCCTGGGACTGGTATTCTTAGTAGGAGAGGAGATCGGGGCACAAACAGACAGCCAGACAGAGAAAGAAAAGATGTGACAAGGCAGAGACTGAGTTATGCAACAAACTAAGGAAGACCATGGATTATATTTGTAAACTAATCTATTCCTCTGGGTGTGATACCCTTAGAATGCATTAAAGTCAGCTGGCATGTCTTGATTAAACTACCTGTTAAGTTTAGGGCTTTGATTCGACCATGTCAGAAGGGTATGACTGAGATTGAGTCCCCAACCCCTTGGTGGGCTGATGTAAATGGACACTCATTCAAGAAGACATATGGGAAGAGAGAGAGCTCCACCAATGCCAGAGGGGAGAACTTTGTCATGTGACAGAAAGGAGAAAGCTCAAACAGCTAAAGCCTAGGGAAAGAAGAGCCATTCACCTGATAGTTTGCAGCTGAAGAGAATAGAGCAGCTGATCAGCTGAGAAGGCCTGGAAAGAAATGAGCCCTATGCCAGAGACTGATATAGGAGGCCCTGAGAGACCAGGCAGAGATTGCCCACCATCTTGCTTCTACACGTGGCGACTGACTATGGTGAGAAAGCAACCTTGAGTTAGGGCCTTATAACTATAAGCTTTTACTCCAAATAAATACCCTTTATAAAAGCCAACAGATTACTGATACTTTGCATCAGCACCCCTTAGTCTGACTAATATGGCAGTTAGTGAGATCCTCCTGAGACATGCATAGGTGTAACCTCTGGAATGACATCCTGACTCTCTTTGAAATCTCTTAGCCACAAAAACTCATTTGCATTTAATATTTCCCTATTTTGGTCTAGGTCTTTTTCCAAATGCATTGCTAGTTTTTGCTTGGTACTAATCCCTTGGTGCCAGGGAGGCTCAACCCCAGGAGTCATGTCCCATGTCCGGGGAAATCTAGTGCATTTATATGCTGAGTTTAGCTTAGAGAGAGGCCATATTTGAGCCACAAGGAGGCTTTCAGGAGGTAACTCTTAGGCAGTGTATTTTACTAGGCTAAGTTTCGATTTCACAAGGACAAGGTTCATAAATACAAGCATCAATATCAAGAACCTGGTGTATTAGTCTCTTTTCCTTTGCTAGACACTGCCTATGTACTCTAGAGATTCTTGCTACTCTATTAGAGAATGTAGGAGAACATCCCAGGATGGGAATTCAATATTCTAAGTTATTCTGTGGAATTCAATATTCTAAGTTATTCACCCACTGAAACAATTCCCCATGACCACATGAATACATTCATATTCCATAGAGTCATGCCTCAGGTGCACCCTCCTCACACATCCCCCTCACTGATAACCTGAAGCAGTGATCCTCCCCTGCCACGGTTGCAACTAACTGCAATGCAAAATCTTCCTCAAAACAAAGCCAACAACAACAAAATAATGAAAGAAAAAAAATTTTTTTGGATTGTGCCTTTCATCACCATAAGATCTGTCATCTTTTATATATACTGACAATTTGTTCTGTATGTTCCCCAGTGTCTTATTTTTTTTTTTCATTTTATTTTCCAAAAAGCTTTAGGTTACAGAAAAGTCATATAGAAAATATAGGGGATTTCCATATTCCCCACTCCCTATGTTCCACCCATTCTCCCCTCCCCCTCCTTGGAACCTATGGAAACCACTGTTTCAATTTTTGAAGAATAAGGTTCATAGTTACATGCATTAATATTGAGGGCTTGATGTACTGGTCTGTTTTCTCTTATTAAGCACTGCCTACGTCATTGAGGTGTTCTTGCCCCTCTATTTGAGAATGTAGCAGGACTCCCCAGGATGGGACTTTAATATTTTATTGTTTATTGTGTGAGTCTCCGCCCACTGAGATAACATCCTATGCTATGATGAACACATTCACATTCCAAAGAAGCACCCTTTCCCATATATCTCCCCACTACTCATTTATTTTTAATCATTGTTTCATTTCTACATTTTATTTTCTCCCTTCATCAGTTTCATAATTTTTCCTTTAAAGTCTTGATGGTAACATATATACAATGTAAAATTTTCCATTTTAACCACTTTCAAATATATAATTCAGTGATATTAGTTACATCACAGTACTGTGCTACTATCACCACCATCCATTACCCAATCTTTTTCATCATGCCAAACAGAAATTTTGTATCTATTAAACATTAACTCTCCATTTCCTCCCTTCTTCCTGCCATTGGGAACCTCTAATCTACTTACTGTTTCTATAAATTTGCATATTTTAGGTATTTCACATATGAAATCATAAATGTATCTTTATTTCACTCAACATGATATTTTCAAGGTTTGTCCATATTATAGCATGTATCAGGACTTCATTCCATTGTATGGATATAGCACATTTTGTTTTTCCATTCATCTGTTGATGCACATGTGGGTTATTTCTACCTTTCGGCTATTGTGAAAAATGCTACTATGAATATTGTGTACAAATATCTCTTCATGTCCCTTTCAATTCTTTTGGGTATATATTTAGAAGCAGAATTTCTGGATCATATAGTAATTCAATATTTAACTTTTTGAGGAATCACCAAAGTGACCATAGTGGCCACACCATTTTACATTCCCACCAACAATGAGCAAGTGTCCCTACTTCACATTCTCACCAACACTTATTATATTCTGTTCTTTTAAAAAATAATAGCCATTCTAATAGGTATGATGTGGTACATCATTGTGATTTTGATTTACATTTCCTTAATAACTAAGGATGTTGTAACAGTTTGAATTTTGTGAATCCCAGAAAAATATGTTCTTAAACTAATCCATTCCTGTAGGTGTGTGGCCCTTTGATTAAATTACTTGATAAGATTGCTTTGCAGCTTTTGATTAGACTGCATCAGTGAGGTGTGAGCCAGCTTGGATCTCTACCTTCTTGCTGGGTCTGATATAAACATAGACACAGAGAGAAACACAAGAAAAAGGAGCTCTGCCATATTTGATCCGGGTATGTGAGAGGAAGGACTTTATGTTCATCCACAGCAGCAGAAAGACAGAGAACCCCCAAAAGACAGGGAGAGGAGGTCTGGAAAGAGACAAGCCCTATACCTGGTTGCCCACAGCTGAGTTCCAGGAGATGTTAGATTCTGGAGGGAAAGGCAGGGACCTCGGCAGAGATCGGTGGCCATATTTGTCACATGGCCTGGCACTAGGATTATCAGTAACTGACTTTGGTGAGAAAGCATTTTTGATGGTGCCTTGATCTGGACATTTAATGGCCTTGGAACTGTAAGCTTTTACCCTAAAAAAATTCCCATTATAAAAGCCAACCCATTTCTGTACTTTGCATCAGCAGCCTTTGGCAAACTAAGACAGATGTTAAGCATCTTTTCATGTGTTTATTGACCATTTGTGTATCTTCTTTGGATAAATGTCTATTCAAGTCCTTAGGTCCATTTTAAAATTGGGTTATTTGTCTTCTTGTTGTTGAGTTGTAAAAGTACTTTATATATTCCAGATATTAAACCTTTATCAGATATATGGTTTACAAATATATTTTCCCTTTCTGCTAGTGTCTTTTCACTTTCTTGATAATGTCCTTTGCTGCAGAAAATGTTGAAATTTTGATGAGGTCTAATTTGTCTATTTGTTGTTGTTGTTCATGCTTTTTGTGGGTAATTTTAAGAATCCATTGCCTAATACGAAGTCCTGAAGATATTGTCCTAAGTTTTCTTCTAAGAGTTTTATAGTTTTAGCTCTTGTGGAGGTTTGGAGCTATGTACCCCAGAAAAACATGTTCTTAAACCCAGTCCATTCCTGTGTGTGAATTCTTATAAATGGGACCTTTTGAGAAAATTACTTCAGATAAGGTCTGGCCCAGGATGGGTCTTAATTCTATTACTGAAGGCCTTATGCGGAAGTTCACAGAGACAGAAAGCCACAGAGGGAGCAGCCAGAAGCTGAGAGTGAGTGGAACCTGGGAAAGAATATAGATGATAGAGAGACTGCCAAGTGTATTGTCATGTCGCAGAGGAGCCAAGGACCAAGGACTACCAGCAGTCAGCCCCAGCATGCTAGTCTTTGGTAAGAAAATATTGTCTTGATGATGCCTTGATTTTGGACTTCTCCTAACCTCAAAACTGTGAACCAATAAATTCCTATTGTTTAAGCCAACCCATTGCATGGTATTTTCATTAGCAACAAGGAACCTAAAACAGCTCTTATATTTAGGTCATTGATCCATTCTGAGGTAAATTTTGTATATGGTGTGAGGTAGGGATTCACTGTCCTTCTTTTCATGTGGATATCTGGTTTTCCCAGCAAATTTGTTGAAGAGTCTGTTTATTCCCCATTGAGTGAACTTAGCACCCTTGTCAAAAATAAATTGCCCGTCACAGTGAACCCAGAAGTGGATGAGAATTGTGGTTAATAGTAATGCAAGAATATCCTTCAGTGAACTAGAATGGAAGTACATCACTATTGAAGGGTGGTGGGAATATGGAGAAGCATGGGAAAAATACAATTACCCTATGGACTATAGTTAACAATATTGTAATATATTGTAATACTATTAATATTGTAATATTAATAGTACAAATGCAAGAATGTCCTTCTGTAAACTAGAATGGACCTACAATACTGTAATATTCTTGCATCAATGCCAAAGTTGGGCTGTGTTAATAATAGGGGGGTATGGAAAGAATATGCCGAATGCATGCTCTGAGACCATAGTTAGTGGTAATTGTCTGACAATATTATCTTATAACCTGTAACAAATGTTCCACAACAGTGTGGTGTGTTAGTGAAGGAGTATTGTATGGGAATTCCACACACAGGCATGATTGTTTTGTAAGTTCACAACTTCTGTAATTATATATATATATATATATTGCCCATCTATATGTGGGTTTATTTCTGAACTCTGAATTCTATTTCACCAGTCTATGCCTGTCCTTATGCCAGTATCACACTGTTTTTATTACTGTAGCTTTGTAGTAGTTTTTGAAATTAGCAAATGTGAGTCCTTTTCCAAGATGCATTTAACTATTTGGGGCCCCTTGCCCTACCATATGAATTTGAGGATTGTGTGAGCATATTTATATTTATAATAGATATTTTAAAGTTATTGTCTGCTAATTCCATGAT
>PVKH010050100.1:0-10002 GCA_004027955.1 Chaetophractus vellerosus | reverse complement strand
TGCTTATAAAAGGGAACTGATTTCAACATTCGGAGAGAATTTCCCAGCTCGTCGTTTGACAGCGAACTTCTCCCAGGAACTCATCGAGGACCCTTCATCAGTCTTTCATCGGAGCCCCTGGCTTGCAGCCTGCCAGCGGAACCTGGACTTGTGTATCCCCACGGTCACGTGAGAGACTCTTATAAAATCTTATATTTTTTACAGAGATCTCGTGTTGATTCTGTTTCCCGAGAGAACCCTGACTAGAACACTCCATTTTCCAAAATCTGCCATAATCTTCATCTTCTCTCTGAATGAGATTCCTGTACCCGTCTCATGTTTATTCATTTAACTCTCCACCATTAAGGCAATTTATAAATGAAAACTAAGCTAATTAATAAATGGGTCTAGGAAGTGAGACAGTACATAAATTTAGAAGCCAAATATCATTGAGAAATCCTGTTAAGCATCACGAAATCTTTAGGATGATCATAATTTTAATTCCATAATAAGCAACTGTCAGCTCTCAAAGTAAAGTCAGCAGGAGCCTACATGATCTACACTATTTAGACTACTGTCTAAATGCATTGTAAATTAACAGTTCCTGGAGTGATAATACCAGAAATGGGTTGGCTTTTACAACGGGAATGTATTAGGTTAAAAGTTTCTCATTTGGGGGCTGTGAAAATGTCCAAATCAAAGCATCAGGTGAATCTCTCTCCCCGAACTCACCAGCTGGTGATCCTGTACCCCTGCCACACTGCCACACCATGGCTGCTCTGCCAGTCCCTGGCCTCTTCTCTGGGCCATGTTGCTTCCAGCTTCTTGCTCTTGTGGCATTCTCTCTGCTTAGTGGGTTCCTCTCTGTCTCTGCAGCCTTCTTTCTGTCTCTGTGTCTCTTTATTCCTTCGTTTATAAAGTACTCTAGTAAGAGGATCAAGGCCCACCCTGGGTCATGCCCTACTGAAGTGATCTAATCAAAAGGAAAGTGCCTTAACTGAATCTATTCAAAAGGTCCCATCTACAGTGGGTTTACACACACAGGAATGGATAAGCTCTAAGGACAAGATGTTCTGGGATTTACCCAGCTTCAAATTGTCATAGAGTCCAAGAGTATAATCATTTTTTTTCTTGAACTAAGTTGCAAAAGTAGTATGAGTTGCTAACAGGTGACATTTAATTTCTGACATTCAAAACTAAAGATTAACTAAAAGCCTAATATGGAGCTTTTCATGCACCCGCCAATGCAATGGCCTGTGCCATTTGGAGAGTGAGTAAAAATGCTGATTAGCTACAGAAGAGATCAATTCATTTCTGTGTTTTACCAAGCACAACCTGATTGCTGCAGTACAACATGACTTAAAAAATAAAATCTACGTATTCAGTAATCAAAATGGGTTCTCATTTCCCACAGTTTTACAAAGAATCTCTTGGTCTGCAGGCTTCTAGAATAAATGTGTAGAAAGATTGATGGAACCATATTTTAAAAGAAGAAATACTATTGTGAATGTTTCATCATTCTTAATAATTCATTTTACCTGATTCTCCTGTTTTCCTTTCTTCCTCCAACTTTATTGGATTTTAGCCACTTCACAATAATTAAGGCTTCAATCTCGGGGCCAAGAAGGAACTCAAAAAGAACTGTTTTATCAATTTAATCTGATCACTCCCTCCTCTCACATCATTATACAACAACCAGAGGTTACTGTGACAACTTCATTAATGGCTTAGAGAACAGGAATACCTAATAACAGATATAATTAAACCCCAAATCACAGAAATATTTTCTTCTACTGAAAATAAGTCATACTAGCGATGAAATGTTCTCGAACTGAAAAGTTCTTTACTTCACATGGATGCCATTATTTCATAAAATGCCTCCTGTAAAAATAATTTGAACTTCCTGGAAAAGTAGCATGTAATTAAAGTATTATTATCATAACATCTCCCTTAATGATCTAGAAGAGGCAGCAAATAGCCAGCTGATGGATTCACAGATGGAATAAATTGAGAAGTGTTGCAAACATCAGTAAAGACAAGAAAAATTCTGCAAAAAAAAAACAAAACCCAACATGCTTAAAAATAAGAGAAAACCATTTTTAACTTTACCAGGAAAAGAAAATGACATTTTTCCTACAGTGCTCAAAATATCATGTCCAACATAGATGTTAAAACCATATTCAAATACATGCCAGGCAGAACCATTTACAATTCTCCAAAATCAATTATTGTGTCAAATGCTTTGTAGGGGGCCTGTAGTCACATAAACATAAAGTTTGTAATAAGTAGAGGGGAAAAGGGGGGTGGGGGGGCACTAGATCTCATTAAAAAGCGCCAATGAGAAGTTCAGGTTTGTACGTTGATAACTTTAAAAGGAATGCAAAGTTCCATTTAAGAAGCTTATTCCAAGTAAACCTGCTTCATTCTAAGCATTTTTATAAGTCTAAATTTGTTTCCCACTTGGGCCAAGCCATCTGTCTGGGCAGATTTTCATATGGACCAAAACAGAAATAAAGTGTCTTATTTTAGGAGATCTGTGCTTGGGGTTGCAGGTGGCTTTGAGTTTGTCCTCTGCTTCCCATGATGACTGATGGGATACACGTGAGACATGGTTAGGCAAACAGTCTGTAACTGTGGCAACAGAAGGAAGTAGACACTGATATCACCACCACCACCATGCTCCATCCTCAGAACTCGGCCCTGCCTGCTCCTTTTGGAAAATGTAGGCCCATTTTCATATCAAAACATTTCATGGAACTCTCTTACCACCTGGGTCCCAATATACCTGCTCGTTGTTTTATTTCTTCAGATGACAGACAATATAAGTTCTTGAAGATAAGGTCCTGATGAACCTCGGGATAGGCAGTCTCTCTTTTCAGGAGGCAGGCTCATTCACCTGATCTGCCCCACTGAGTTCTCTGATTACTGAGGTCTGACACACGGGTCTTATTGTAAAAGAGGGCTTCAATGCTGTTGTTGATCTAAGAATGAGCCATAAAACTTTATTATCAGTAGGAATTTACACAAAATCATTTTACAAGTGGTCAAAAGAAAAATACTTCAAAGTATTTGTCAGGAATAGCTTCAACTCCAAGTAACCGAAAAACTGAAAATAAGTTGATTAGCCACAATAGGTTGTTCTATCCATTAAAATAATTATAATTATAACAATAATCAAGAAGAGCGGTCATCAGCCCAGATTTGGTCTGGCATTCCTTGATGTCAGGTACCCAGGTTCTGTCTACTTTGTTGCTCTGCCAACCCTAGCATGAAGCTTCCACTTCCCAATCCAAGATGGCTGCTTGCATTCCAACTGTCATGGCCACATTGCTGTTCATTGGTCAGAACCTGGTCACATGGCCACACCTAGCCACAAGCAGATTGGGAATTAAAGTCTTTATTCTAGGCATCAATGTACCCAGGTAAAAATTAAACATTCTATTTAGAGAGAATGGATTCTGAGGGATAGTTTTGCTACAATTAAGAATCATATATTGACATGTAACATCTGCTTCTAAGATACTTTTAGCATTAGTCCTTGGATAATCAAATAAGCATTGATCCTCAATTCTTCATTCAACACAGTTTCTTTGAGCTTGATATCTGAATAAACTTCCCTATTTCTTATTAAGTTTATGAAAAATTTTGCTTCATCTTTTTAGTTTCTTGTATCACAGGGATTTCTTTCTTTATGCTGTGACAAAGTACAATGGGGAAAAAAAAGTTTTATGAAGTTGGAAAAGGAAAATTTTAACACTTGCCCTTTTTCAACTGAGACCTTTACTTTTTTAATGGTAGAATTTTAGGGCCAGTTAAAATAATTCCTTTAGTAAGTAATATTTTAAACATTTTAGTCACATTAAACAGTTTTATGTATATCTCTTCACATTTTAAAAAGTATGTAATTAATACATGCACTGTGCTTTTATATAACACACCACTTTATATGAAAAATTATTAACTTCACTCTTCTTTAAGGAGGAACTAGTCAGGTACTTGTTGCTTAACAAGTGACTCTTTATTGGTCATAATTGTTGATCAGAGGAAACCAATAATTGTATTCGTTATTATTTCATTATTACTGATAATTCCATGGGCTTTTTTTTTTCTTATGCTAGAAACTGGAAACATTTTTTCAATAATAGCAAGCCTGCATTGTGCAAAATTAACTCACTAAAGGACTTATATAGAAGGAATAGCAAGCACTTTAATACTCAGAAAGGACTTTCCTAGGGTGTTTAACAGCAGACAATTGCAGTTTCCTCTTTGAAGATGACTTGAGCCTAAGCCTAAAAGTCACTTTTAAAGTCCCTACACCATGAGCTGTACTTTGCCTAAAAACTGTCTGTGTGCTTTTAAAGATCATACCAAGCATTTACAATTAGCTTAAATAGAAACATTTTTCTGTTTTCCTAGGTTGTAGTCATCATAAATCGTGAGGCTATCTGAAGTACATTTCTAAGAAATGTACCTAAATAGCAGGAAACCCAGGCAGTCTTTGGGAAGTACAGAATAAACGGGAAACTCGATCCGCAGCAACATGGGAAATGCCACAGCTCTGGTAGAGCAGGTGGCAGCTGCCAAAAGGGTAAATTACAGAATTTTATTCTGCCAATCGTAGTGGGCCCCAGAATAAATGGAGTAACTCTCCAGGGCTGGAGCAAGGTAACCATCAGGGCCCTAAATATTTGGGGCATATGGGTACTCCTAAAATTTCTGTGTAACATTTATGTAATCATGTATCCTTAAAAAAAAAAAAAAAAAAAAAAAAAAGATTAAAAATTGAAAAAAAATTAAAAAAATAAAAATAAAAAGGCCCTAAGTAACTAAATAAGGTTTCTATGTTGTACAGCAGCTCCTCATTTCCCTCTGAGAGGGGAATTCGTCTTGTAGACGTCTTTCTCTGCTGGTCTGATAAAACCGAAAGAACTTCTAAGATCATTCTTGCCTTGTCAACATCTATGGGGATATTTAGATTCAACTGGATTTCCTACTAGCAAATAAAGCATCACGTCCTGAAGCATCCTAAAGAATCAGTCCCCAGTTGAATTTCTCTGCATTTAAACAATTGTCATGAAACCAATAGAGGAAGTCGATGACCCTGAATCAATAAAACATAGGTGTACATGGACTGGACTAATGAGGGCATGAGCATTACTCTGCTTCTGAGAAAAGAGAATGAGGCCAATGCATTTCTTCGCTTAATCCTTTACCCAGAGGTACCATTTTTCATTTCTAAAGAGCTTGCTGCTTTACAGTGAAAAGCAATATATTGTGTTTATAACTGTGATTTACCAAAAAGGTAGATAACTTCCAGGCAATGCTCTACAACTTGTCATTGTGCTCTACACTGATCAGAGGAATAAAATTTATTAACAATTGTCAATTAGGCTAATTCTCTTTATCTTTCTTTCTCTCTCTTACACATCTCCCCACTCCCTCAACCCCTTCCACCCCCATCCCCACACCCACACACATGCTTTTCCCACTCTCACAATTCAGTAACACTAAAAAGCAACAGTGGCTCAAAGACAGAAGATTCTGTCCCCAAATGCCAACCTAAATTCAGGATATAAAGGATATTTGCAGTCTCCTATACAGTAGGAACTAGCAAACAATATAGACTTTGACTTCAGTTTTAATTCCAGCTCTGTGTAGCTTTGGGCATTTAACTTAAGCTCTCTGAACTTCCATTTCCCTAGCCTTAACATTAGGATGCAGCCTAACTCATATGTGTGCTGTGAGGATTAAATGAAATATCATCTCAAGGAGTCTAGCACACAGTATCAGGTATGCCATATGCCTCAACTGATAGGAGTTTCATTCCAGCCTACCCTTGTGCAGGAAGGTTCTTGGCACTGTCCTATGCTCTGGGGTGAACATTCCTGAATACACTCAGGGAGAAACTAAGCAGTCAAATTAAACACACTGTAACATGGTGTGGTTGCATATTAAGTTAAATTATGAAACTGTATCTTATGCACATTATTTTCTTTCAGAATCTGTTTTAAAAGCAAATTGTGTATGCATTTGAGAAGTGACCAAAACATGTGGGGCAAAATGAAAGCTAACAACTCGCTTATGATAGATATGGAAGCCTAAAGTACCTAGAACAACCCCAAACAAAAAGTCTTCCTGTCAATGACTACTAGCATACATAACAGTGCCTGGGAATTCCCATGCCCCCAGGAGCTGAAAGCTCAAGGGGATGGGGGTAGAATATAATCATTCCAGCTCCTTTGGCCCTGATCTGGACACCTCTAGGTGTGACCTATGTTGCCTCTGGGACCCCACAAAGTTGAGCCACTTATCTTCCTGGGACCCTTGCTGAGCTTGCTTCCTTCCTGGTCATGCCTTCACACTCTCCTACCAGTTTTCTTGAACAAACTTCCTAATAAATCACTTTCCTAGGACTCTAGGAAACCCACTCTAAGATAGATGTCCATTCTGGGACACATCTGGGTCAAAACAGGTCCACTCAATCAGCAGTATATAGGGATAATGACCTAGAGGCAGATGTGAACACTGCACAGGTGGATAACCAGAAGGCTGGCTGTGCACTTACATGTGACGTAACCATAACTGACCCTGGGCTTAGCATGAACTCTGTGCCAGGCATGGCTCTTAGAGCTTTTTGCACATTAACTCATTTACTCCCCACCACAACTTCAGGAGAGGTGGTTATTATTATTATTATCTCTTTTTTTAGGTCAAGGAGGTTACGTGACTTGCCCAAGCTCACACAGCCCATACAGAGCAGACCTAGGATTAAAACCCAGACACTGCCTCTAGAGTTCACCCTTTTAACCTCCACGCCATTGAGTCTCTAATGTAATGAAAATATCCTAACTGCTATTGGTGCTGACATAGTATACGGATGCCATTTAATAGTTTGCCACTGGAAATGGAGTATTTCAAAAGCCACATACTTATTACTAATAATATTTTAAGCTACAATTTTAATTTTATTTTAACAGGACACCATCATAAAGTTACATCCTAAATGTAATCTCATGTGCATGATTATGACTTCCTTCTACTTTTACTGTATGACCCTAACTTTCCAGTTAACTTTTTTTTAATATATTTGAAAAAATATGGAATGCTTCACAAATTTGTGTGTCATCCTTACACAGGGGCCATGTTCTGTGTCATTCCCATTTTAGTATATGTGCTGCTGAAGCAAGCACTCCAGTTAACTTTTAATTTTTATTTTTAAAGTACATAACTGCTTTTTCATTTACCCTGCTGGATTAAAGAAGTGAAGCTACTTAACCTTGATTTTCACTTTATTGTTGAAAGTATAGATACATAATTTAGTTTCCCAATAAAATATTGTAACTTCATACATCCTTGGCAATACTTGACATTCTGGGTCAGAAGATTCCATTTCAGTAAATATCATAACATTGCCTTAGATATAATGTGTCTTTGAAAAAGGTTTATATTCTATTCTTAGATTTTAAAAAAAATTTTTTTTCAAAAATATATTGGGAATACAATGCTGTACAGTAAAGACTACAGATATACCACATAAACATTCTATATTATCGTTACAAATGTTTAGCCTGGCATCATTTCATATTACCTTGGGAAAAACTGGCTATTTCATGATTCAGAAGTCTGTAACTTAGGTCTAAGTGGTGTATTCCAGATAAGTCACCTATAAGTCCAAAATCACATGCCTGAAACCTCACTGAAAGAACGAATGGCATAAATACATCCATTCCTATTCTTAAATTCACTGAGGAATTCCGAGGAAGCAAAATGATAAAAATGACAAAAAAAAAAAACAACAGAAAAAATATCCAAGGCAAACCAGGAAGGCACAGTCAGGTTACTTTATTACAGGAGTTCTTAACCTTTTTTGTTCCACAGACCCCTTTGCCAGTCAGGTAAAAACCATAGACCCCTTACTAAGTCCACACTATCCTATGTATTATTTAATAAATATATCACACCTGTACCAACATGTCCCCAAAAGAATGACGTTTTTTTGAATTTCAATTCAAGCTCACAGACCCCTTGTTAAGAACCCCTGCTTTATTACAACGTTTCTCAGGGAAGCAGAGGGTATTACTCCCCCTAGGTGCATTTAGAGATAGCCTAGAGTAATTGTGCCTCAGCATTTAGATGCTAAAATGTGTAACATTTTTATTGTAAATTGTTTCTCTCTTATCTCTCCTTTATAATAGAATTAGGATATTATATTAATTTTTTGAAATTATTTATAAATTTTACTTCACCATATTAAAGGAGTCATTACAAATGATTTTTATTTAAAAAGGGCATTTTCTGATAGATTTGAGAACCACTGCTTTATACTAATCACAAATACAGAGAAGTCATCCCCAAATGGCCAATTTCTACGACCAGAACCTCAGAGTTGGATGGGATCTTGGTGGTGTCACCCAGCGACCTCCGCCGAGTACGTGAATTGCCGCCATAACATTCCCATGCAGGTGATGTCTTCTTGAGCATTTCCTCCATTCAAATGTTTGAAGAGAAAAATACTGATCTTTAATTTAACCTTTAATCCGATCTTTAATTTGAACCATGTAAAAACAAAAACATGCATCAGAACACATTCTGAATGGCAGTGAGGAACATCGTAGCAGCCTTTGCTGGAAACGGACTATAAACTGAAACTGGAAAATTAATACAATTAACTCCTGAGTTTTTCTAGCTTACAAGAGAATTTTCCCCATTTCTCAGAGGAGTGTGCAAAAAGAGCTCATAGCCATCTCAGACCAGTAAAATAATGCAGTTGATACATGGTCATGTTTCAGCTCTGCATTCACTATGGGCGCAGCCTACTGTTAATAAACCTGACAGACTGATTTGCTACTATTTAAAAAGCTCCTTATAAAGACATGGCAGTTAAATGATTTATTACCTGTTACAGGTGTCAGAAGTATCAGTATTAAAATGTTAAAGTAATTCAGTTAATTTCCTTCCTAACAAAAATTCTTACAACAAATTTATACAAAAATTATTTTTTTATATATTCATTATTAGCTTTACAACATCTTTCTACTGTACATACTAAAAATGTTTACATGTACTTATAAGGAATGCCAGGTGTGTCCATCACCATTTGAATAGCTTGCAGAGAAGATTTGGGATTTCTTCCACGATATCTCTTCTCAAAACCCAATCTGGCTTAAGTCTTGAAACTACTCTGGTTCTTACTGGTATTTCTGGAATAAAGAGAACGGTTCTAGAAGGATTCCTTTTTTATTTATAAAAGATGTAAGGCATCTTCCAACTCCAGAGAAGGTGGTGATATGACTTCTGTCACAGGAGATGGGAATGTAAAAGAAACTTTAAGGTACTAACGCCAAAGAAGATTAGCTGCTAATACATATATAAAACCTTCAACACCCCAGAAGCAAATGAATAAATACTAAGGTTTAAATTAAAGAGTGAACATATTACAAATTGCCCTGTACTACTAATTAGTGCGTAACAATTCAGAGTGGTAAATGCTCAAAGCTCAAGTGAGAAAGAGCACTTTACTTCTAACCCTTCCACTTTAGATTCCACTGGGATTCTACAGTGCTCTCTGCCACCACCTCTTCTTTCCCCAGGGTTCCCTCTCTCTCCTATAGATCAGTGTCTTGCTTGGCACGTCTGCTTGTTTAAATTCTTTGTGACAATTGGTATGTCCTCCCTCATTCTCCCCTCCCTAATTGGTCCCCCCATCCTCTACCCCCCCCACCCCTGCCTTTTCCCCATTTCTCTTACCTTGCCATAATCTGGACTGAGACATTTATTATTTAATACATTTGTTCTTCTAGTTGTTTTTAGGAAAGTATGCTGTGTATATTCCAAAGCAGCAGCATCAAAACACTTTTTTTTTGGGGGGGGGGGCTGGCTGTGGCTCAATCGGTAGGGCACCGGTTTACCACATGGTAGGCCCCAGGTTCCCGGAGCCTCCTTGAGCAGGCAGACCACCTTGAGAAGGCAAGTTGTCATGGCAGGGCAAAGCCGCCATGGCAGGGCAAAGTCGCCGCAGGCAGG
>PVKH010050099.1:0-10032 GCA_004027955.1 Chaetophractus vellerosus | reverse complement strand
GGGGGCAATATGGGGCATCTTCGGGACATAGGAATTGTCCTGAATGACATTGCAACGACAGATACAGGCCATTATATATCTTGCCATAACCTACAAAATTGTGTAGGAAAGAGCGTAAACTACAATGTAAACTATAATCCATGCTTAGTGGCAATGCTCCAAAATGTGTTCATCAATTCTAACAAATATACCAAACTAATGAAGGAGGTTATTAATGTGGGAAAATGTGGGAGGTGTAGGGAGCAGGACATACGGGAATCCCTTCTATTTTTTATGTAACATTTACGTAATCTAAGTATATCTTTAAAAAAAAATTAAAAGAAAAAAAAAGGGTGAGAGGAGTCCACAAAGGAAAGTAGAAAGGCCAGCCATAGGGGTCAGAGCCAGGCTGGATGAGGAGCACATCTACACAAGGGGGGCAGGGGCACAATCTGCTTGTATCAGAAAGCAAAACAGTGCTCGAAAAAACATGTCCAGCTTGAAGGGGCTTCCACTGACCAAATCTGGGACATCAAAATAAATAATAGTTTAGGGTTATAAACCAGTGAATAAAATAGGAATCCAAGAGTCCATACTGACACAGATAAATTAAAAGTTTGATGAAGAACAGTTATTTTACATGGTTTCAGAGTACCTCATCACAAAATACTTATTACTTCCAAAGGGAAAAATGAATAACTTTACAGTGGAGAAACCTGAAGACACTACCTTAATCATGTGATCTAAGTAAATATTGCCAGTGATTAAAGAAATTAAAATCATATACCACCTGACGAGATGCAATGAGAAAATTTTCTGTGATATTCTGGCCAAAGATATACAATCTGAAATTAACCATGAGAAAACATCAGACAAACTTAAATTGGGAAACATTTTACAAAATAACTGACCAGTAATCTTCAAAAGTATCAGTCTTTAAAGTCAAGGAAGGGAAGCGGATGTGGCTCAAGAGATTGGGCTCCTGTCTACCATAGAGGAGGTCCAGGGGTTCTATTCCCAGGGCCTCCTGGTGAAGGCAAGCTGGCCCACGTAGAGAGCTGGCACAGCAAGATGACGCAACAAAAAGAGACATAGAGGAAAGACAGTAAGAGACGCAGCAGACCAGGGAGCTGAGGTGGCTCAAGAGATTGAGTGCCTCTCTCCCACTCCGAAAGTCCCAGAATCAGTTCCTGGTACCAACTAAAGAGAAGACAAGCAGATACAGAAGAACACATAGTGAATGGATACAGAGAGCAGACACTAAACGCAAAAACAACGAGGGGAAGAAATAAATAAATAAATCTTTTTAAAATATGTAAATAAATAAAGCCAAGGAAGGACTGAGAAATTATTTCAGATTGAAAGAGATGAAAGAGACATAAAACTAAATGCCAGGAAACGGATGTGGCTCAAGCAACTGGGCTCCCGCCTACCATATGGGATGTCCATGGTTTGGTTCCCAGTGCCTCCTAAAGAAGACAGCAAGCTGCCATGTCAGGCAGGCATGGCAAGCTAACAGACAAGATAACACAACAAGAGACACAAGAAGAAAAACATAATGAGAGACACAACAAAGCAGGGACCAGAGGCTCTTGGTGCCACCTAAAGAAGACAAGCAAGACAGCTAGCTGACCTGACCGGCAGGCAAGGCGAGCTGATGCAACAAGAGACACAGGAGGAAAAACATAATATGAGACACAACAAAGCAGGGAATGGAAGTGGCTCAAGCGATTAGGCTCCTCCCTTCCACTTCAGAGGTCCTGGGTTTGGTTTCCAGTGCCTCCTAAAGAAACAAGGAAGACAGACACAGCAAGTGCAAACAATGACAGGGTAGGGAGAAATAAATAAATAAATATTTTAAAAAAACAAAAAACTAAATGCCATGCATGACTCTAGTTTGGATCTTTTTGCAATAAAGGCCATTACTGGAACAAATGAAGAAACTTGAGTGGGGTCTAAAGATTAGAAGTTAGCAATGTATCAATGTTAACTTCCTGTGGGAAAAAACTTATATTCCATGGGAGGAGACATATAACTGTTAAACTGATATCGCATTTGATTAAAATAGCACAATAAAAGAACTAAAGTTTCTGGACATCTAGCTATCCATTTTTATATTACTAGCTTAAACCTCATTTTATTAATTCATCAAGTAAACACTTAAAAATAAAAATTATACATTTGAAGGCAAAAGAAAGTTAAAGAAAATGCTGCATGAAAGTGTACAAGAAAAGTATTTTTAAAGTGTTTTTAGGCTAGGAACACCAGCGTAATTCAAAATAGAAAACACACAAAATTGGCCAATATGCATGAGTAGTTTTCATGTAGTATACCTTCATTTGTAAAAATACTTTCCTAAAACACTAAGAAGAATAAATTGTCTTCTCAGAATTAAATACATTTCATACATCAAACCTTGGCTAAATCTGATTTATTAGGTTCATTTTATATAAAGAAATTTAATAAATAAATAATGTCTATACCTGCAGGATGTGCCTTACTGACTCCCCAGGGACTGTTATATCACTAGCTACAGCATAAACAACAGGAAAGAAAAAAGAATGTATACCTGCTATTATGGTTGAAATCCAAAATAAAATCTGCATTTCTATTTTTATCTTGATTTAAGAATGTCACATTGACTGCTTACCTAAATTCTCTAGGAGGTCAAAAGATAACTGTAAATTTTCAATATTATATATTGTGTTTAATCTAATTTGTGCTTAATTATACTAAACTGATTATAAGACAAATATCCTCCAGAACCAATACAGTTGTTCTGTATTGGGGGCTATTTGTCATTTCCTTCTAAGAAAATTAATGGACAAGTAACTTTGTCTTTCAGTAAGATCTCATATGTAAAGAATTTCATATATTTAAGTATCTGAAAAATGCAGGAAAATGATACTCCTATCCTTTATCTTATTTATTTAATTTCAACAAGTCCTAGACAAGCTTACCATACTTTTCTACTTAAAATATATCAACTGTTAATATTTATAGTACCTTAGTGTTTTATAAATATCATTATTGCTATAAGAACTTACTTAAATATCAATTCCTATAAAAAAATACATAAATGTAGGTAAGATAATGCTCCTAGATCCAACAAAATAGCAAGGCAAACAGCATGTTTCTTTAATAATAATAGAAAATATACACACGTATATATACACTTACAATATGTTTACCACACATCAAATAAATATTATCTCTTGCTATTCTTACAGCAACATTATGTAATAGGAACTTTTCCTATCCTTATTTATAGATAGGAAAATGAGGGACAGTGACTTGCCTCAGGCCACAAAGCTAGGAAGTGGTGAACCCTAGATTCAAACCAAGCAGTCTGACCTCCAGGGCCCAGGACAAACAATATTTAGTTTGTGAGGTGGACCAAACCAGCAAACTCAAAACTCCTGCTCAGCAGAATGTATATAACATAAAGGAAGACAAAAGTAAGATACAAAATTGCTATGTAGTATGAGAGCAATTATGTTTTTAAACATGCAGAGAAATAAGACAAGGAAGAAATATGCCAAAATGTTAACATTCACCACTGGGCGATGGAAGTTGGGTTAATCTTTTCTCTTCTAATACTTACAGACTTTCAAAATTTTACACAAAAAGAAAAAAGATCTCTTTCAAAATCAAACTAGAAGGAGAAATGTGCAAAAGCAAAAAAGTTAGACATACTTCAAGAACGCGTCCTCTTTGCAAGACTGCCTACCTACCAGCAGTTTCAAACAAGGACTATAAATAGAAGATTGCCGAAGACCTCAGCTATTTATTGTAAAAAGTCTTAAGAGAAATCCCTACTCCCCACAGGGCAGGCAGAAATATGTATACAGTGTGACTTCAAGAGGGACTATTTAAAAAAAAAAAAATATGGAGAAAAGAAAAAAATAGTAGCAATATTATATAATACAGCTAGGAATCTAAAGAGAGATTTTTAATCACTTATAGATGATTACCTAAAATAATAAAAGTAGAATAGAATGTGTTTCAAAAAAGCTTCAACTGTACAATTAGTTACATAATTCAAGATTTCCTGGGAAAACCATGAGATTCTGTGTGCAAACATTACATAGCACTGCTTGTGCTTTTAGCATAAGCATTGTTTTCTCTGTTATTCCTGATACATAAACTTCCTAAAACTTGAAATTTTAAAGGCTCTCTCTAGAATCTGAAACTTTCCTTTCAATCACCTCCTACAATTAACTGCCTAGCACTGCTTTTCTGCTGTTCAAAAAAAAGAGGATTTTGTCTTTCTCCAATGTTTCTGTACCTGTGACAAAAATAGTTCCATCACCTTGCTCACAATTTATTGGAAATTGCTTATGTTTCAGTCATGTCTGCATCTGTATATTGTCTTTGATTACATGACCTAAGAGACTGGTAAACAACACTATAACATCTGGCATAGCACCACAAATAATAAGGCATTTAAATATTTCTCTATTGATAATGATGATAATGTTTTAAAAAGCAGTAATCAGAAATAAAAATAGTAGCCTTTTTATAGTACAAGACTTTTTTTCACATTTTCTATTCTGTCTCTTGCATTTGTTCTTACCAGTATCCATCTGCCAGACGTACACAGAACCATCAGAACATCCCACCACCAGGTAGTCATCAGAAGGCCTCCACTTGATCACTTGAATAGGGAAAAGATGACGAGATGCCAGCATAATGCATTTTTTCTCTCGCAAACTTAGAAGTCCTACTGAATGGTCACTGGCTACAGAGCAGATGCAGTGCTGCACTCTCGCCTGAAAAGAAGATTAAACCTTAATTATATCCAGAATACAACAGACCCTGTCCTCAATAACTTAAACCAAAATTAATTATACAGTCACTGCTGTCAAAAACCTATCATAGTAAGATTGTGCTGAAAACCCCATTCCTCTATATTATACACAAAACACCCAGTTCAATCACAACACTTTAAAAAAATATTAAATTTATCTTAGATTAAAGATAGAATTCGAAGATGACCTTACTGAAATGACTGCTGTAACTGAGAAGGCAAAGCTGGAAAACAATTGATCTGTTATTATGTATTCCCTCTCCACAGCATGAACTTTCCTTTGTTTGCTGCAAGAGGCACTTGCTGCAGGGCTTCTTTCTGTTTGTGACTCTGCCATTTAGACACATGCTCTTCGCTGCACCTTTGCTCAAAAACAATACCCATGTAGTGTCCCCCTGCCACAATCATTTCTTAGGGGCCATTGGCATTATTTGTAGATATGCTTCCCTGTTTCCTTCAAAGCTTCAATCTATAATGCCGACAGCTGCACCACCTCAATTAACCACACAATAGCCAATTAAGCATTCTGCTATGTATTTTCTGCTCATCTCTAGTTTTGCTCTTCAATTCCTTTTTAGAACAAGATGGGATATAAATAATCAAATAAAGACACAGTAAAGATTTTCACTAGGAACAAAGAACTGAAAGTACTACCTGGAAAATTTAAAAGGCCATGTATAAGCCATTTAAAACTTAACTTTTTAGTGACTTATTTAGATTATGCTTTCGGATCACACTGAAGAAACTGCATGAAACCAGCCACCTGACACTCCCTGCACCTACTATGGTTATCTAGTGAGGATGATGCCCGTGGTGCTACGTATCTATTATTTCTCCATGGGGAGCTAAAGGAGAAACTTCTCAAGCCTCAACCTGCTGGGCTTCTCCCACACAGATTGTCTTTAGCTAAAGAACAATATCCCACTGATTCCCCAAAAGGGAAATGTTAATAGGAATCAGGTGGGAAAAAAGGTGGGTTGGCCAAATATGCTTGGGAAACACAGAACTTAGTTATTTTTAATACCAGAACTTCCAAGAGCCTGTAAAATGCTAATGTAAACATAATAATCTCTACAAGTCGGATACAACTATCTTTTATCTAAGTTTATTTGACCATGAAAATCTTGTGAGACCTAGATTTCAAGGAACACACTTTGGGGAAAGCTGCTATAGATGGTTCCTTTTATGTTTTGGCTGCTAGGAAACTCAGGACCAAATTTTCTACCTGTGGGATCTAGGGCATGCATTTTTCTCTTTTAGGAGATATAGGGGTTGAACCCAGGCGCTCATACATGCGAAGCAGGCGTTCAACCACTGAGCTACACCCGCTCCATGCATCCATTTCTGAATGTGGACTCTCAGTGGTCTCACTTTCAGCTCTCATTTTCTCTTCACCATGACTTGGCTTTATTTTTATCTTACTGAATGTTTATTTTTTATAAAAACCTAAGATTAATTTATGAATGAAGCAAGGCATTAATAAGACAAAGGTAATCATAATTCTTAATTGTTTACTTTGTTCTTTAATTCAGGTATTTTATTCTATTCTTTGTCAGCATTATTTGCACTTTTGTTTTATAATAATTTAAGTACTATAATCAGCAAAGCAAGTGTTTATTAATTTTAAAAGGTAAGAAAACTAATTTCAGAAAACATTATATAGAGTTTTCCTAACCAAGCATTGGGTACACTACTTCATTTTTCCTGTTACGCATTCAACTGAAACATCAAATATGATTTCTTTCTAATAAAAGAATTTTCAAGAACTGAGAAGCAATTGAATTCTGACACACAAAGATTAGCTTAATACTAACCAATAAATCAAAATAAAGTGGCACACTATTAAAAAAATCATTTAAATACAGGCAATGTTAGAATAAAACAGGGTAAAAATATATGGCATGATGTCTTGGTTTTCAATTATTTTACAATATATAAAATATTTATCAGTTTCACCAGACATACATTGCTAACTGAAAACATTACACATTTTATACAAGGACACTTTGCATTTCTACAGATTGTCATTAATACTGACTTTGTTTTTGTCAATTATATTTTTCGTTTTATACATATGGATGGTTGCTACATTAATGGTAACTACTATTCTCTGTTTTGCAACGGCTGTCAGCCAGAAAGTGGTCATTTTATTTCCTTTATCAGAAGAAATAATACTAGCAATGATCCTTTTCTGTGTGTATTATTAATGACAAAGAATGATTCATCAAGGCACCCTTTTTAATCTCTGCACATCCTTTAATCAGGCACTCATCTGGCACAGTGCTCACAATGCCTGCCACTGTTTTAGATTCTGCTACCTCCACTCTCTTCAAAATCTTGTTCGAAAAGAACTATTTCTTATTTAGTGCCACACACCTAAAAGGCCCATTTGCTAATCCCCAAATCCAGTCATTTCATGAATGGTCACATAGCCTCTGTCGTTACTTTTTAGAAAGCAGAGAAAATGAGGCATGAGTCCATATGAAGTGCGACCAATGGGCTTCACTATGCCAGGTGGTCTTCAACTTCTGACCTAGTGGTAGATCTTTAACACCTGCAGCAATGCAAACCTATTCACCACCACTCTGCCAGGCATGCTCGCTCTCTACCAAATATCTCCTCGGTTTATAACCTAGCAGAGAAATGTCTGCAGCCCCTAAGCCAACAAGCAAAAAAGTCTTCCCCATTCCTATGAGGAACTGGACCTTAAGCATTGTTGGCCCCTCATGAGAAGTTTCACCGTCTGAACTTTCAGTTTCCCTATTTATATGCAGGTAGATACTCTCTAAGATTCAAGAAAATGCAATCTATTCTCACAAAAATATCGGAAATCTCTACATCATGTTATTACTCTCACACAGTGAAAATAAAGGATATACAAAGCACACATGAAATAATATCTTTCTGCTTTAAGAAGTAGATTATGGAATGCAATTTTCTGAAGGAAAAAACAAAGCTATAATTCCAAAAATTCAAGCTTTACATTTCCACATGATACATTCCCTTCTAACACATATATTTTACCTAAGTACGTTTTTAAGAACCATTTTGGTCCTCTTTCATTCATATAGTGCAATAATAATGAAAATTTACAAATCATATTCTCTACTCACACACAAAAAAAATGTTTGGTCCAAAATAAAAATGATATATTATCCCTGTAAATGACTGTAAGCATTTGAAGGGTTAACTCTAGTTTTACCGTAATAAGCAACAGTCTGGAAATAGCTAAAATAATCAAGAATGGGGAAAAAATCAATATTACTAAGCCCAAGAAAGAACAGTTATTAGAGGTAATTAACTCATAAGAAAAGATGGTTCTCTGCTTTTTAAATATAGATTAAAATAAACCTAATTTTTCTTCTTTCAAGAAAATGCTAGTCCAACTTGTATGAAGAAAACTGGCCTAGAGTGAAAATGGTCCAATACAGTAAAACCTCATTAATTTTTATTTCACTAATTAATTCTAAGTTGATGGTTACCTTTGCAGCCTGTGTGAAAACAAATTAATGGTATAAACAAAGCAAATGTCGAGACAATTTAAATGTAAAAGGAGAAAAGATCATTTTCAAGCACCACTGTGGTATTACTTTTAATTCAAACAATGAACTGAGTAATGATAAATAATTTTCAACTGTTAAATGAAAGCACTTAAAAAATTTGCTAAAACCCAATTAACTTGGTTTCCTCTTATTTGTCCTCAAAAGCATTAAAGAAACATTTCTTAAAAATACATTTTATGACTAATTTCTCCCCGATTTAGACTCACCTTCCCCACAAGAGTTGAATTAATTGTATAAAGCATTTGAACTGGATAATTAAAATAATAACAAGTAAAAAATGAGAACCTTATATCTTTAAACTTACTTGAAAAGCATTTACTTTTCAAATCACAAACCCATTCATTATTCCCAACAAATGTATATTTATAAATTATATATCTGTTCTTCTGTGCTAATATATCATGTACATTGTAAAACAGGCATAAAGATATAAGTTTTTTAAAGGATCACTGAAAGATTAAATAAACAAATGGTGAATAAAAACATTTTCCTAAATGTCCCACTAATGTTAATAACTTGATGTCAGCATTAGCCAATACCTCAAAGCACAATGTATATCCTTACAAAAGGGTCATTGTTAACAATAATAAATGTAAATACATATTTTAAATAATTTTGACTTTTGGGGGGCTGACCTCCTGCCAGACTGACCCAATGATCATTGTTTGAACTTCATAATGTGACTGATGAAGAGCTATTCATTTTTCATTAGAAATATCTTCCATCAATATTTTCTCACCCATTTTGTGATGATTAGGTTAGTTAAAAACTATACAGTGAGCAGATGAGGCTCAAGCAGTTGAGTTCCAGCCTCCCACATAGGAGGTTCCCAGGATTGGTTCCAGATGCTTCCTGAAAAAATGAACAACAAGCAAAACAAACCTAAAAACCAACTCAGGGGAGCCAATGTGACTCAGTGGTTGAGCGCTGGCTTAAAAAACAAAACAAAACAACAACAAAAACTATACAATATAATATGCGAACGCATTTTTTTTTTTTTTTTGAGGTACTAGGGCCGGGGATCAAACCCAGGACCTTGTATGTGGGTAACAGAGTTGGTTTTTAGGTTTGTTTTGCTTGTTGTTCGTTTTTGTTTTTGTTTTTTGTATTTTAGGAGGCACCAGGAACCAAATCCGGGACCTCCCATTTGGGAAGCAGGCACTCAACCGCTTGAGCCACATCCACTCCTCAAATGCATTTGAACTGGAAGTATACCCAGTGGGAGTAACACTTCTTGTGGTGGTATGTCTCCTCTTCCCCCAGTGGATATATGCCCATCTGATATGTGAGAAAAGTGAGGCCACCAGAGTCCCTCCAACTATTAAAGGTTCGTAAAGCCCAATTTCTTAAGATTAAAAAAAAAGTAAATAAAAGTTCTAGATCCAAATTCACTATCTCACATATTCCACTTTCGTAACCACTGCTATCAACCGCCTTAAAGATTGTAAAACAAAAATTCCGTTTTAAAAATTGTATTGTTGGGGCCGACTGGATAGCCCAGTGGATAGGGCGTCGGCATACCACATGGGAGGCCCTGGGTTCGGTTCCCGGGGACCTCTCCTAGCGGGCAGACCGCCTTGAGAATGGCAAGCTGCCATGGGCAGGCCAGAGCCGCCGTGGGCAGGGCAAAAAGCTGCCACGGACAGGCAAAAGCCGCCACGGGCAGGGCAGGTCGCCCGC
>PVKH010050098.1:0-10031 GCA_004027955.1 Chaetophractus vellerosus | reverse complement strand
TTTTTTTAAAGATTTAATTATTTTTATTACATATTTCCCCTCCCCCCAATGCGGCGATGCACCGAGACTGTTCACTGTGCAGGCGCGGCTTTCCCCACTTGTGGGCGGCTTCTGCTTCCATTCACGGCTGGCTGTCAGTTCGTGGGTGGCTGGCTGCGCTCCATTCACGGGCGACCTGCCCTGCCTGTGGCAGCTTTTGCCCTGCCCACAGAAGTTCTGGCCCGCCCATGGGGGCTTGCCATTCTCAAGGCAGTCTGCCAGCTAGGAGAGGTTCCCGGGAATCGAACCCGGGGCCTCCCATGTGGTATGCCAGTGCCCTATCCACTGGGCTATCCAGCCAGCCCGAAGAGAGTATTTGAAATGACCAAAATGATGAGTGACAGAACTAATAATGAATAGGCTGAGAGAAAAAAGCTAGTATAAAATGAAAGAAATAAAAGAGAACAGAATATCCAAGATAGACATTAACAAGGGTGAAATTGGGAGCAAATGAAGAAAGGTGGAATATAAGAACCACCACAGAAAGCTGAAGGTAGAAAGATGAAGGAAGGAGAGGAGATAGTGTTGGTAGACACAATCACTATACACAGAGGATGGAATGCCAGGGATAAAGAAGATCAGTAGAGAAGAAAAAAGCTATCTACACCTAATTAAACAAACAATCCAACAAACAGACCAAAAAAACGGGTAAACTGCCTTCCCTTTGGGGATTTGTGATTGTGGAGCCTCTCAGCCTGTGTTCATTAATCAATTGCCTTGCAGCCTTCTCTCTGCAGGCTTTGGGGCAGCATTTAGAAATTAAAGCAGGTCTATATGTTTCTATTTATTTTTTGATGTAATTAGGGACCTTAAAGAACTCCTCTTCTAGACCACCCCCTCCTGTGAGGGGACCCCAGATAGGTTTGTGAAAACTAGTCTATTATTTCTCCTTGCCTATTTTCCCCAGGGGAGCTGTGTTACTCAGCCTGGAACTTTTAGTTGGTTGTAACTTCCTGTTGCTGTCCCTTGCATCTGCACAACAGGTAAGTGGTTACTCCAGTCCCCTCCATCAGGCAACACTTCCTGCCAGCTAGTTTTTCCCCATTCCCACTGTCTAATTCCTCTGGGCGAGCTAAGTTGCTCAGCCCAGAGCTTTTAATTGGTTGAAACTTCCCATTTTTGGCCCTTGCGTATGCACCCCAGATAAGCAGTTTTACCTCTCCTCTCCGCCCAGCCCCACTTCTCGGTGGCTGATTTTTTTCCCTCTTAAGCTGCTTGTGGGTTCCGGCAACCAAACCCACAGAAACCCTCTCCACCCCCTGTCAGACCTTCCCACTCTCGGGGCTTATCCCCTGCCTCACAGGTCTACCGGTGAGGTTGCAAACTTCCCACCCCCCTTCCCAGGAATGGAAACTTAACACCTGTGTTACCGTCTGGGGTGAAGAGAACTCACAGTTTTATGCTGCATGGTTCAACTCACACTCCAGTCGCCTCCAGGCCGTTAGAGTCAACACTCCTGCACCCCAGGCTCCCCGGAAAGACCACATTCCCTCGCTCCCACTCCCAATCAACTGCCCCTCTCTAAGAGCCAGTGAGTGAGCACCTAAACGGAAGACACCATCTTCCCTTCTCCCCTATAACACTTTTAATGATTTAGAAATGAAAGACTAATCATTCGTACACCCTAAGGGAAGCTCATCCCACACCAATGTACATCTTCCACACAAATGGTCTCATCCATACCAGCAAAATCAAGGATGGTAGGCTCCCAAACAACCCTTGGAAAGGAACCATGCTATCTTTCTATATTTGGTGCTATTTGTGCCATAAATTTATCTCCTTGACCCTTTAAAATTTTTGAGCCTTACCTGTCCAACTTTTACCTTCCAGGTTTTGGATATCTTTGCCTTGTTCTGTGACAAGAATGTTTTCTGACCACATGACTATTAGTCTTGGAGTCCAGGGGATTAATATCCCCAAGACTGTGTTTCATCACATTAGACAGTCCACACTAAAGGCCTTTAGCAATTCATTCAAGTTTTACTGAATTCATGTCTGCTTGTATGTTAGAGCTGTACTCATTCATACTGTTCCCAGACAGTCCATTCTTCACACTTCATCTCTTTTGGGAAGCATCTGAATTTCTTTCTATTTCAGGTTCCTCTGACATAAGCCTTCTGATAGGTTCAATAAATAGTATGGTTTTGTAGATTATTGGCCTTTTCATATTATGTTGGGACTGATGTGTTTTCTAGCTCTCTACATTCTTACTATTTCAATGATATTAAAATGGTTTCAGGAGAGACAGAGAGACAGACAAGATAGAGAGAGGGAGGGAGAGAGAGAGAGAGAGAGAGAGAGAGAGAGAGAGAGAGAGAGAGAGAGAGGTGTCAAATGAGAAAAATTGAGAGGCATAAAGAGCAAAGATGTGTCTGTCAATATGATTTTCATAATGTAGATGGAAGAGCACAAGGAACCCCTTGTTATCCAACTCTACTAGGTTCTTGAATTTTGGACAGCAAGAACTATCTGAGTTCAGGAGAAAATTTGTATTTTTAAATATTTGATTATAGTTCTTGACATCATTCTTATGAAGTTGTAATCAGTATGTGGAGAATAGAAGAAAAATGTCATGGCTACCTTTGAAAATATAATTCAAATATCAAGGTTCAATTTTATTTTTGAGAGTTTTAAATTCCCATATAGAAATAATTGATGGATAGAAATGTTAACCTCCTACATTTCTGTAGCCTCTTTAGTTGCTGGTCAATTTTAATTAATTTAAACATCTCATGAATGGGGTGTATTGGTCAGTTTTGCTGTGATAATAAAACCCACAAAATTCGAAGTACTTTCAATAATGAAGTTTTATTGCTCACCCACAGTACATGTAGGATGCAGGTTGTCTAATTCTGACCCAGGTGCTGCTTTGATCCAGACTTGTCTTCATTCCAGGACCTAGGATCAATGAGCAGCTCATATGTGAGATATGCTCTATCTCATGACAGAAAGGAAGAGCAGAAGTGGTGGATATTTGCAATGTCTTTTATTGTATCTGCTCAAATGCTATAGGAAAAAAATGTGTCAAATGGCAAAAAGCCACAGAAGGTAAGGATATATGTAGAAAATAGTGAAAAATAAAATTATCTCCCTGAGGGAGAAAAGAATAATCAAGCATTTCATATTTGAATTATTAACAAATGTTTATGAATTATATCCTTTAGAGTTTCAAGCTGGAGGATGAAAAAAGTCTAATAATTTGAGTGACTGAGAAACTGCACCCTTACAGAAATTCTCAGGGTGGATCATATACAAATATCTTGAAGCCAGTGTGAAAAGGTCAGCGACTATGCCCATGAGTTTAACAATGTAGAGAAATGGGAGTATTGATTTCTTTTGGCTTCTATAACAATTTAACACAAACATGGTGCCTGAAAAAGAATAAAAATACATTCTATAGTTATAGAGGTCAAAGCAATGAAATAAGTTTCATTTGCCTGAAATCAAGGTGTTGACAGTGCTAGAGTCCCTCAGAGGTCTAGGGAAAACCTGTTCCTTGCCTTCTCCAACTTCTCATGGCTGTTGGCATTCTGAGACTTGTGGCTGCACCTCTCCAGTCTTGGACCCCATAGTGACATTTTCTCCTCCTCTTCTGTGGGTGTACTCTATCTGCCTCATTTTTATAAAGACAATCGTGAACAGACTGATGTCCCTTCCTGATAATCCATGACAATATCCATAAGTATATCACATGTGCAGGGGACATTCTTCAAGACAAGGAAGCACTTATATTACTCAGGGGTTAGGACCTGATAGCTTTGGGTGGTCAATATTTACCCTACACTACCAAACTCACTTCCTGTCCAGACTTTTGAGGGCACACAAGACACTTAGTAAATGCTGAACTGGGACATATTGACAACAGCTGCTATCAATGAACATCTTCTCTGAGGCAGGTGGTTTCCAAAGAGTTTTAAAGTATTCCATCCCTTAATTCTCATATCAACTCCTTAAGAAGGCTGCATTTCCTTCAGTTCTAAGATGAGGAAGCAAAGTCCTAAATGTTTCATTTCCTGTTAAGAGAGTGAATGAAGCAGCTGGGATAACTAGTACAGGTAGAGTCTGACATACTGAGTCCAACATCATACCACCTGGAAACTGACATAAGATAAAAAGGAGAATTCTTGCTGGAGAAGACCTAAAATATCTACCTAAACTGTCTGACAACAATGCCCATCAACAGGACATTCACTGATCAAGACCTGCAGTATTGATATCACCTCAGTGTTCATGAGAGACACAGACACTCTAGTCATTTTAGTCGGCATTTGAACAAGAGTGAGGTGGTTCTCTTGAACATTACTTTGAGGAAGTGGTCATGTAGAGAGGGTTTATTGGCATTGGAACATTTAAAAATTTGGACTTGATAAATCTTCATGGTATATGCTGTACTGTGTATTGTAGGAAGTTCACCGGCATCCTTGTTCTCTATTCAGCAGATGCTAGTAGTACCCATCTCTTGCTAGTTGATACAATCATAAATATCACCCTATATTGCCAAATAACATCAGGGATGCAAATTCACACATCATTGCAAGCCCTGTTCCCAGCCCTGAGAACTGGAAATATGTTGATAGTTAAGGCATCATCCTTTCCTTTGTTTATAACTATAGGCAAATAATTTTTGAGCCATATTTCTGTAATTGTAGAATTAAATTGCATAAAATTAAGTGAGATAATCCCTATAAGATGCTAGGCAGAAGTCACTGTGCATAAAAAATCTAAATATATTGCTTGTGATTATAAATATTTCATAGATGAAGGAGTAAATGTTAGGTCTTAATCTGTGTTACAAGCATGACATTTTTATTTGTTTTGACAAAACATCATCAAACCAAGAACTGTAGTGTTTGTTATTTATATCAAACGAACTGAGATTAACCACTTTATTGAAGAAGTGATTACAAATTTTCTGGAGACATCAACTGGAACTATATCCTCATACCTCCTTAATGCTTTGAGATCCAAGGGAATGCATCAGGAGAGGTTTCTGAGTCTTAAACTTTGAAGTAAATTTGAATTGAAGGGTAATGTAATATTCTAGGAGGCTAAATATATGTAAAGCAGGAGAGTCATGGAGTAGGAATAATAAAAATGGAATTCAACTGGCTCATAACATGGTCTCAAGGGAACATTATGAAGATGTCAATTATGAATCCATGACATTTTTCAATCCATGAACATGGGATGACTTTCCATTAGTTTAGGTTTTATTTGATGTCTTTTAGCTATGTTTTGTAGTTTTCTGAATACAGATCCTTTACATTCCTGGTTAAATTAATTCCTAGATATTTGAGTCTTTTTGTTGCTATTGCAAATAGAATTTTTTAAAAAAATTTCCTCCTCAGCTTGCTCATTTCTAGTGTACAGAAATGCTACTTATTTTTGCATGTTACCCTTGTATCTTGACACTTTGCTGAACAAATTTATGAGATCTAATAGTTTTGTTGAAGATATGTAAGATTTTCTACATATAGGATTATGTCATTTGCAAATAATGAGAGTTTTACTTCCTCTTTTCCAATTTGGATGCCTTTTATTTCTTTTTCTTGCATAATTGCTTGAGCTAGGATTTCTAGCACAATGTTGAATAACAGTGGTGAGAGTGGGCATCCTTGTCTTGTTCCTGTTCTTAGAGGGAAAGCTTTTAACCACTCTCCATTGAGTATGATGATGTTTGCAGGGGGATTTTCATATTTTCCCTTTATTATGTTGAGGAACTTTCCTTCAATACATATAAATGTTTTTATCAAGATAGGATGCTGGGTTTTATCAAATGTCTTTTCTGCTTCATTTGAAATGATCATGTGTTTTTTCTCTTCGATTTGTTGATGTGGTGTATTACATGAATTTTCTTATGCTGAACCACCCTTGTATATCAGGAATAAAACCCACTTGATCATATTGTATAATTCTTTTTACATGCAGTTGGATTCAATTTGCAAATATTTTTTTGAGAATTTTTGTATTTATATTCATTTGAGAGATTGGTCTGTAGTTTTCTTGTAGTATCATTATCATGCTTTGGTATTTTGGTGATGTTGGCTTCATAACATATACTGGATAATTTTCCCTCCTCTATAATTGTTTGGAAGAGTTTAAACAGGATTGGCATTAAATTTTCTCAAAATCTTTAGTAGAAATCACCTGTTTAGCCAAGCTCCTGGTCCTTTCTTTGATAGAAAATTTTTGATAACTGATTCAATCTCTGGTTGTGACTGTTTTGATAAGTTCTTGTAATTCTTGAGTGTAAAAGTAAGTTGTTTGAGCATTTTTAAGAATTTGTCCATTTCATCTAGGTTATCCAATTTATTGGCAGGCAGTTTATCATAATGTGCTCTTGTGGTCATTTTTAATTCTTTGGGGTCTGTTGTAAATTCACCCCTTCAATCCCAGATTTTATTTATTTGCATATACTCTGTTTTTCCTTTGTTAGATTTAGTAAGGGATTTTAGATTTTATTGATTTTCTCAAAGAAACAGTCTTTGGTTTTGTCGATATTCTATATTGTTCTTAATTTCATTTATTTTTCCTCTAATTTTTGCTATTTCTTTCTTTTTGCTTTCTTTGAAATTGGTTTGCTGGACTTTTTCTAGTTTCTCCAGTTGCTCAGTTACAACATTCATTTTAGCTCTTTATCCTATTTAAATATAGGCATTTAGGACTAAAATTTCCCTCTCAGCACTGCCGTTGCTGTGTGCCACAAGTTTTTTTTTCACTTTTTAAATTTTTTATGTATCCATATGTATTTTTAGGATACATTGATTACATAAATATTACACAGAAATTCCAGGTTATAATTCATAAACATTTGTTAATAATTCAAATATGAAATGCTTGATTATTCTTTTCTCCCTCAGGGAGATAATTTTATTTTTCACTATTTTCTACATATATCCTTACCTTCTGTGGCTTTTTGCCATTTGACACATTTTTTTCCTATAGCATTTGAGCAGATACAATAAAAGACATTGCAAATATCCACCACTTCTGCTCTTCCTTTCTGTCATGAGATAGAGCATATCTCACATATGAGCTGCTCATTGATCCTAGGTCCTGGAATGAAGACAAGTCTGGATCAAAGCAGCACCTGGGTCAGAATTAGACAACCTGCATCCTACATGTACTGTGGGTGAGCAATAAAACTTCATTATTGAAAGTACTTCGAATTTTGTGGGTTTTATTATCACAGCAAAACTGACCAATACACCCCATTCATGAGATGTTTAAATTAATTAAAATTGACCAGCAACTAAAGAGGCTACAGAAATGTAGGAGGTTAACATTTCTATCCATCAATTATTTCTATATGGGAATTTAAAACTCTCAAAAATAAAATTGAACCTTGATATTTGAATTATATTTTCAAAGGTAGCCATGACATTTTTCTTCTATTCTCCACATACTGATTACAACTTCATAAGAATGATGTCAAGAACTATAATCAAATATTTAAAAATACAAATTTTCTCCTGAACTCAGATAGTTCTTGCTGTCCAAAATTCAAGAACCTAGTAGAGTTGGATAACAAGGGGTTCCTTGTGCTCTTCCATCTACATTATGAAAATCATATTGACAGACACATCTTTGCTCTTTATGCCTCTCAATTTTTCTCATTTGACACCTCTCTCTCTCTCTCTCTCTCTCTCTCTCTCTCTCTCTCTCTCTCTCTCTCTCTCTCCCTCTCTCTATCTTGTCTGTCTCTCTGTCTCTCCTGAAACCATTTTAATATCATTGAAATAGTAAGAATGTAGAGAGCTAGAAAACACATCAGTCCCAACATAATATGAAAAGGCCAATAATCTACAAAACCATACTATTTATTGAACCTATCAGAAGGCTTATGTCAGAGGAACCTGAAATAGAAAGAAATTCAGATGCTTCCCAAAAGAGATGAAGTGTGAAGAATGGACTGTCTGGGAACAGTATGAATGAGTACAGCTCTAACATACAAGCAGACATGAATTCAGTAAAACTTGAATGAATTGCTAAAGGCCTTTAGTGTGGACTGTCTAATGTGATGAAACACAGTCTTGGGGATATTAATCCCCTGGACTCCAAGACTAATAGTCATGTGGTCAGAAAACATTCTTGTCACAGAACAAGGCAAAGATATCCAAAACCTGGAAGGTAAAAGTTGGACAGGTAAGGCTCAAAAATTTTAAAGGGTCAAGGAGATAAATTTATGGCACAAATAGCACCAAATATAGAAAGATAGCATGGTTCCTTTCCAAGGGTTGTTTGGGAGCCTACCATCCTTGATTTTGCTGGTATGGATGAGACCATTTGTGTGGAAGATGTACATTGGTGTGGGATGAGCTTCCCTTAGGGTGTACGAATGATTAGTCTTTCATTTCTAAATCATTAAAAGTGTTATAGGGGAGAAGGGAAGATGGTGTCTTCCGTTTAGGTGCTCACTCACTGGCTCTTAGAGAGGGGCAGTTGATTGGGAGTGGGAGCGAGGGAATGTGGTCTTTCCGGGGAGCCTGGGGTGCAGGAGTGTTGACTCTAACGGCCTGGAGGCGACTGGAGTGTGAGTTGAACCATGCAGCATAAAACTGTGAGTTCTCTTCACCCCAGACGGTAACACAGGTGTTAAGTTTCCATTCCTGGGAAGGGGGTTGGGAAGTTTGCAACCTCACCGGTAGACCTGTGAGGCAGGGGATAAGCCCCGAGAGTGGGAAGGTCTGACAGGGGGTGGAGAGGGTTTCTGTGGGTTTGGTTGCCGGAACCCACAAGCAGCTTAAGAGGGAAAAAAATCAGCCACCGAGAAGTGGGGCTGGGCGGAGAGGAGAGGTAAAACTGCTTATCTGGGGTGCATACGCAAGGGCCAAAAATGGGAAGTTTCAACCAATTAAAAGCTCTGGGCTGAGCAACTTAGCTCGCCCAGAGGAATTAGACAGTGGGAATGGGGAAAAACTAGCTGGCAGGAAGTGTTGCCTGATGGAGGGGACTGGAGTAACCACTTACCTGTTGTGCAGATGCAAGGGACAGCAACAGGAAGTTACAACCAACTAAAAGTTCCAGGCTGAGTAACACAGCTCCCCTGGGGAAAATAGGCAAGGAGAAATAATAGACTAGTTTTCACAAACCTATCTGGGGTCCCCTCACAGGAGGGGGTGGTCTAGAAGAGGAGTTCTTTAAGGTCCCTAATTACATCAAAAAATAAATAGAAACATATAGACCTGCTTTAATTTCTAAATGCTGCCCCAAAGCCTGCAGAGAGAAGGCTGCAAGGCAATTGATTAATGAACACAGGCTGAGAGGCTCCACAATCACAAATCCCCAAAGGGAAGGCAGTTTACCCGTTTTTTTGGTCTGTTTGTTGGATTGTTTGTTTAATTAGGTGTAGATAGCTTTTTTCTTCTCTACTGATCTTCTTTATCCCTGGCATTCCATCCTCTGTGTATAGTGATTGTGTCTACCAACACTATCTCCTCTCCTTCCTTCATCTTTCTACCTTCAGCTTTCTGTGGTGGTTCTTATATTCCACCTTTCTTCATTTGCTCCCAATTTCACCCTTGTTAACGTCTATCTTGGATATTCTGTTCTCTTTTATTTCTTTCATTTTATACTAGCTTTTTTCTCTCAGCCTATTCATTATTAGTTCTGTCACTCATCATTTTGGTCATTTCAAATACTCTCTTCGGGCTGGCTGGATAGCCCAGTGGATAGGGCACTGGCATACCACATGGGAGGCCCCGGGTTCGATTCCCGGGAACCTCTCCTAGCTGGCAGACTGCCTTGAGAATGGCAAGCCCCCATGGGCGGGCCAGAACTTCTGTGGGCAGGGCAAAAGCTGCCACAGGCAGGGCAGGTCGCCCGTGAATGGAGCGCAGCCAGCCACCCACGAACTGACAGCCAGCCGTGAATGGAAGCAGAAGCCGCCCACAAGTGGGGAAAGCCGCGCCTGCACAGTGAACAGTCTCGGTGCATCGCCGCATTGGGGGGAGGGGAAATATGTAATAAAAATAATTAAATCTTTAAAAAAA
>PVKH010050097.1:0-10031 GCA_004027955.1 Chaetophractus vellerosus | reverse complement strand
TTCCTTCCAAAAATACCCCTTACCCATTTATAAAACCGTTCCAACATTTTGGTAATTGGAAAAGACACTTCCCCACTCCTCGGTACCAATTGTTTTGGTCAGCCAAAGGTGTGCCTTTCGAAATATACCAAAGATTGGTCGGTCTTTATAAAGGGTATTTATTTGGGGTAGAAGCTTACAGTTACCAGGCCACAAAGCATAAATTTCTTCCCATACCCAAGTCCACGTGTTGGAGGAAGATGGTTGCCGACGTCTCCAGGTTTCAGGCTTCCAGGTTCCTCTGTTCCCCTGGCTGTGTTTCTCTCCGGGCTTAGCTTCTGTTTCCTTCACAAGTTCAGCTGAAGACTATGAGACTCTCTGCATTGCGTCTCTCCACAAGGCCAGCTGTAGCCTATCTGGCGATCGGCTCACTCCAACATCAGAAATGCTTTTCAAATCTGCTTCTCCAAATCTCTTCTTCCTCTTATCTAGCCTTCCATACTTTAGACCACACCCACTGAGGGGCAGGGCTCAAGGTCTCACTGACATGGCAGTTAATGCCCTACTCACAACTCTATCATGGTCAGATGAACAGACCAGCTTACCATCATAATCTAATCTATATTTTTGGAATTCATAATTAAATCAAACTTAAACCATTACAATCACTAAGCAGGTTACTTGTTTATTTGACTCTTTGCACTTCTTTTAACTTACATTCAATATCATAACACTTGTTTTACTAAGGCTCTGTGAATTCAGTGGGTTCTTCAGTTTTGGAAACAAAGCAAGTTAATTCTTTATTTGGGTGATATGCACTTGTTTTCAATTACAGTCATATTGCAATACTGATTTTACCTAGCATCAGTGAATATACCAGGTTGTTCAATATTAAAAAGTAAGCAGGTATTTTTATTAGCTGCTAAACTCTTTTTTTCAGGTACAATCAATGTCAAAACATAGATTTTCCTACTGATATGTGAATACAGTGGCTTGTTCAGTTTAGGAAACTAAGCAAGTTTCTCCTTTAATTGGGTTCTATGCACTTGTTTTCACTTACAATCATTGTGAATGGAGTGGTTTCATATAAAATTCTATGAATACAACAGGTTAGTCAGATTTGGAGAATAAGCAATTTACTTGTTTAATTGGCTGTTATGGACATGTTTTCACTTACGATCAAAGTCAAATCACTGGTTTTAACTAATGCTCTGTGGATGCACCAGGTTCTTCAGTATTGAATACTAAGCAAGTTACTTATTTAATTTACTGCTACATACTTGTTGTCAATTCCAATAAATGTCAAAACTGTAGTTATATATAATGCTATTTGAATATACCATGTATGTCACTTTCAAAAACTAAGCATGATACTGGTATAATAGGCTGCTATGCAGTTGTTTTCACTTACAATCAATGTCAAAACACTGGTTTTCCTGATGCTTGTTGTGAAGGTTAGGTTAATGTGTCAACTCGACCAGGTAATTGTGTCCAGGTATAAGGTCCAGCAAGCACTGGGCTAATTGTAATACAAGAGGACTTATGGCCTCCAATCACCAGTGAGTTTACAGCATGGATGGGTGATTACATCTGCATCAGTCAAGGAAATTGAATCAAGAATGGATGATCCTTTTATCCAATCAGTTGACTGCTTTAAAGGGAAGTGATTTTAACATTCAGAGAGAATTCCTCAGCTCATCGTTTGTCAGTCAACTCTTCCCAGAAAATCATCAAGGACCCTTCATCAGTCTTTCTTTCTTTTTTTTCACAAGATAATATAACTTGTTTTAATTATATATATATGATAATTTGATTACATAAATGTTACACAGAAATTTTAGGAGTACCCATATGCCACACTTCCCACACCTCCCACAACCTCCCACATCTATATCCATAATCAGTGTGGCACAACACCTGTAATAGATATGCATATTTTGGGGCTTTGCCATCAAGCATGGACCACAGTTCAGACTGTAGACCACCCTCTCTCCCATACTGTTTTGCATGATACATAAGGATATAAAATGGCCTATATCCTCCATTGCAACATCACCCAGAAAAATTTCCAAGTCCCAAAAAAGCCCCCATATTACAATTGCCCTTCCCTCTTCCTGTCCCCAAAGGGTCCAGTGACCACTGGTTCCACATAATTTTGTGATTTCTTCCATTGCATGAATCACAAGTCTATAACAGGACCAACAAGTCCATTCTAGGCCATAGGTCACCCCCAATTGTGAGGAGTCTGGGATGGTGATGACCCCTCCACCACCAAGTGAGGGGGGCCCTATATCCCATGGCTATGATGGAAGAGTTGTCCTGCCTGCAGCTGCAGGATTTCTCCATTCCCCAGGATAGCTGTCATCCATCATCATTTCCCCACTATGTGTTCTGGGTGAGTCCATTGAGTTGTAGAGCAGGAGTTGCAGGTCCACAGAGTCTCTGGACCCAGTTGGCACATGGACAGCCCATACACTGTGGTCTCTGGAAGTACACTTAAAACTCTGGCATCAAATATAGGTTTGAATAGAAGAGACCAATGGACTATGAGCAGTGAAGACATATTTTGGTCAGTCTCTGTCACTGTCAGGAGCAAGAGTTCCAAATTAGGGCCCACTGGTGAGGCACCAAACTCTGGGGCTATCTGCCCTGATATATGATCTGGATATCTCCAAAGCCCTGAGAAGGCCCTCTGTTTGTGGTGATATCCATATTGGAAGCCTAGGAGGTCCTACTGGAGTGGGCATAAGTGTGACCTCTAGGTTGACCTCCCATTCACTTTGAAGTCTCTTAGCCCTATGAACTCATTTGTCTTTACCATTTCCCCCTTTTATTCAGAGTTTTTCCAGTCTTTATGCACATTGGCATTTGTTAGTAATCTCTCATTACCAGGGAGGCTCATCCCCGGGAGTCATGTCCTATGCTGGGAGGAAGGTAATGCATTCATGCTGAGTTTGGCTTAGACAGAAGCTACATTTGAACAACAAGGAAGTTCTCCAGAGACAACTCTTAGGCACCCCTTAACACTAGGCTATTTCAATTTCAACAGCAAAGACTCGTAAGGCTACTCATCAATAAAAAGGGCCCATCAATGGATCATCCTCCTTTGCCAGACAGAGCCCCTGCACTCAGTGGGATGTTGCTACTCTTCTGGAAAGTGTGGCAGAACTCTCCAAGATGGGGATTCAGTGTTCTCCCATTTATTGAGTAACTCTTCACCCTGTGACCATGCCCCGTGAGCAATTGAACAATTATACATGCCTTTTATGTATGTTTAGGTGCACTTCCTCCCATGCACCCCCAACCTTGACATTCCCCACCAATGATCCACTCCCATCCCCATTGTGAACCTTCTGTGATCCACAGCTTCTTCACAGGTGAAACCATAACATTAGCCAATTGCAATGAATAGGAAAATGAAATAATAATGGTATTTAAATGTAAGAGTTAAAATATAAGAGAACTTAAAAAATAAAAAATAATTTAAAAAGTTTTAAAAAAATAGAAAAAAGAAAACAAGTACTGTTAAAGGATTGGGTTATTAAAAATGTGAAAAAATAATAATATATATATATATGTATAAAAATGTTTTCTGATTTTGCCTTGTCAGTGCAATATCTGGTGTCCAGTCTGTTTCGTGGCACCTTCAACTTCTCACTCTCAAGCATCCTACTTCTTTTTATTTAATTTTCAAAGAAGTTTTAGGTCACAGCTGAGTCACACACAGAATACAAGACAAACTCATATACTCAAAATCCTCCTCCATCCCCCCATAACAAAACCTTTTAGTATGTGGATGGCAGCACCAACATAACTGACAAACAGATAGTGAAATATAGTTCCCAAACATTGTCATTGGTCCACATCAAGGTCCACATTTTAGATGGTAAACTTTTATAAATTTTGATGGCTATCATCCTGTCCCATGTCCACCACTGCAAGGCAATGGAAAACACATCCACAGGCCACCAAACGTCCCTCATTTGATCCACCCCATCCCTTCCCACAACCCTAGGGTCCACAACACCCTCCTGCTTGACTCCCCAGACAACAGGATTCACAGGTTCATGCCACAGAGTGTCCTGGCTCACCGGTTCATCCCCCAGCAGGAACCATCACTGCTCCCAGGAGTCAACCCTCTGTCTATTTCTGAGTGAATCAGACCTTCAAAAATAGGGCGCCCATCTCCCTTGCCCCACCATGAAGGTTCTCTTTCCACCAACACACCACACAACTACAGGATGAACACTCCCACACACCCTCAAGGACCCCCTGGATACATCCCCCTGAATGCCATACAACCCTCATACCCAAGCTGTGACAGCTCCCCTCAACACTGTGACAAGAGCACTCCCACCTCTTCAGTCACAACCCCTCACTCACACATCCCAAGCATTAATCCAGTCCCCCATACACCACCCCCAAAGCAACCTGGGCTCTCCAACCTGCCCCTCCCAGTCCTCCCAGCTAGCAACCCAGTACCACAAAACACAACATCACCACCCACCTGTCCTATTCCCCCAACTTGCAACCACACTCTATCACCTCACCACAGATTACATCCCTGTGGATGATATCCCACTACTTTCTCTTCTCTTTCTCTTCCTTGTAAACCTATCTTTCATATCCTAGTTCTCAGGGACTGCTCAATTTCCTTTATTCATATCAGTGAGGTCCTGCACACCTCATCCTTCAATGCCTGGCTTGCTTCATTCAACATAAGGTATTCAAGATTCATCCATGCTATCCCATGTGTTAGCACTTTATTCCTTCTTACTGCTGAATAGTATGCCATTGTATGTATGTACCACATTTTGTTTATCCATTCACCTGTTGTTGGGCACCTGGGTTGATTCCAACTTTTGGCAATTGTGAACAATGCTGCTATGAAAATTGGTGTACAATATCTGTTTGTGTCTTTGCTTTCAATTTTTCTGGGTATATACCCAGCAATGGAATCACTGGATGATATGGAAGATCTATATTTAGTTTTTTTGAGGAAACACCATACTGTCCTCCACATCCCAATCCATAATCCCACCAGCAGTGGATGAGTGTTCCTGATTCTCCACATCCTCTCCAACATTTATAATCTGCAGTTTTTTACTAGCCACCATTTTAATGGGTGTAAGATGGTATCTCATTGTAGTATTGATTTGCATTTCTCTAATAGGTAGAGGTACCGAGCATTTTTTCATGTTCTTTTTAGCCATTTTTATTTCTTTCTTGGAGAACTGTCTTTTCAGATCACTTGCCCATTTTTAAATGGGTTGTTAGTCTTTTTATTTTTGAGGTGTAGGATCTCTTTATATATGCAAGATATGAGGCTCCTATCAGATATATGGTTGAAAAATATTTTCTCCCATTGGGTAGGTTGCCTTTTTATTTTATTGATAACATCCTTTGTGGTGTAAAGGGTTTTAATTTTGAGGAGATCCCATTTATCATTTTTTTCATTGCTGCTTGTGCTTTGGGTGTGAAGTCATGAAACCATTTCCTATTACAAGGACCTATAGATGCTTCCCTACATTATCCCTCAAGTTTTTATGGTCTTCACTTTTATATTTAGATCTTTGATCCACCTTGAGTTAATTTTTGTATAGGGTGTGAGATGGTGTTCCTCTCTCATTCTTTTGCATATGGATACCCAATTCTCCATGCACCACTTGTTGAAGAGGCCATTCTCTCCCCACTGAGTGGGCTTGGTGGCCTTGTGAAATATCAGGTGACTGTATATGTGAGGTTCTGTATCAGAACACTCAATTCAGTTCCACTGGTCAATGTGTCTATCCTTGTGCCAATACCACGTGGTTTTCACCACTATAGCTTTGTAGTATGATTTGAATCAGGTAGTGTGATGCCTCCAACTGCATTTTTCTTGTCAATATGTATTTGGCAATTTGGAGCTTTTTACCTTTCCAAATAAATTTTGTAGTTAGTTTTTCCAATTCCATAAAAAATACAGTGTTACTTTTTATTGGGATTGCATTAACTCTGTAGATTAGTTTTGGTAAGATAAACATCTTGATAATATTTAGTCTTCCTATCCATGAACAGGGGATATTATTCCATTTATTTAAGTCCTCTCTGATTTCCTTTAACAATGTTGTGTAGTTTTCTGCATATAAGTCCTTTACATCTTTAGGTAAATTTATTCCTAGGTATTTAATTCTCTTTGTTACTATTGTAAATGGAACCTTTAAAAAGTTCTTCTTCGGTTTGCTCATTGTTGGTGTACAGAAATGCTACTGATTTTTCAGCATTGATCTTATAGCCTGTAATGGCAATGAACTCCTTTATAAGTTTTAGCATCTTTTTTGTACATTTCTCGGGCTTTCTATGTATAGTATCATGTCATCTGCAAATAATGAAATTTTCACTTCTTCCTTTCCAATTTGGATGCACTTTATATCTTTTTCTTTCCCAGTGCTCGAGCAAGTACTTCTAGGACAATGTTAAATAAGAGTGGTGACAGTGGGCATCCTTGTCTTGTGCCTGATCTCAGAGCAAAGGTTCTTAGGATTTCCCCATGGAAATTGATGTTAGCATTGGTTTTTTCATATATACATTTTATCATGTTCAGAAAGTTTCCTTCTATTCCTATCTTTCATAGTGTTTTTATCAGGAAAGTGTGCTGTATTTTGTCAAATGGTTTTTCTGAATCTATAGAAATGACCATGTTATTTTTTTCTTTCCATTTGTTTGTGTGGTGTATTACATTGATTGATTTCCTTATGCTGAACCATCCTTGCATACCTGGGATGAATCCCACTTGGTCATGGTGTATAATGTTTTTGCTATGTTGTTGAATGCGATTAGGAAGTATTTTGTTGAGGATTTTAGCATCTAGGTTCATTAGAGAAATTGATGTGTAATTTTCCTTTCTTGTTGGATCTTTGGTTTTGGTATTAGGGTAATGTGGGCATCATAGAATGAGTTAGGGAGTGTTCCTTCTGTTTCTATTTTTTGGAAGAGCTTAAGCAGGATTGGTGTTAGTTCTTTCCAGAATGTTTGGTAGAATTCAGCTGTGAAGTTGTCCGATCCTGGGCTCTTCTTCGTTGGGAGGTTTTTGATGACTGAATCTATCTCTTTACTTATAATTGGACTGTTGAGTTCATTGGTTTGTTCTTTCATCAGTGTAGACTGCTTGTGTGTTTCTAGGAAATTGTCCATTTCCTCTAAATTATAGTTCTTGTTAGCATATAATTTTCAAAGTATCCTCTCATTATATTCTTTATTTCCGTGGGGTCAGTAGTGATATTTCTTTCTTCATTCCTTATTTTGTGTATTTGCATCTGCTCTCTTTTTCTTTGTTACTCTGGCTAAGGGTTTGTCAATTTTATTTTTTTAAAATTTATTACAATCCCCCCCAATTTCTGCTTGTTCTTGCTGTGTCCATTCTTGTGTTCTTCTGTGTCTGCTTGTCCCTGCCCAGTGCAGTGACCTGCCAAGTCAGCTCGCCATGTGGTGGCCAGCCTGCTCACAAGGGCTTACCCTGCCCATGGGGTTTGCTGTGCCTGCAATGGCTTTACCTTGCCCATGGAGGCTTGCACTGCCTGCAGTGGATTTGCCCTGCATACAGTGGCTTTGCCTTGCCCATAGTGGCTTGCTTTCTCAGGGCAGTCTGCCCACTTGAGGAGGCCCCAGGAAGTGAACCTGGGGCCTCCTATGTGGTAAACCAGCACCCTACCAACTGGGCTACAGACGGCCCTTGTCAATTTTATTGATCTTCTCAAAGAACCAGCCTTTGGGTTTGTTTATTTTTTCTAGTACTTTCTTATATTCTATTTCATATAGCTCTGCTTTAATCCTGTTATTTCTTTCTTTCTGTTACCTCTAGGGTTGGTTTGTTGTTGTTTTTCCAATCCTTTCAGTTGTGAAGTTAATTCTTCAAATTTAGCTCTTTCTTCTTTTTTAATATATGCATTTAGAGCTATAAATTTCCCTCTCAGTACTGCTTTGGCTGCATCCCATAGGTTTTGATATGTTGTGTTGTCATTTTCATTCGATTTCAGGTAGTTACTGATTTCCTTTGAGGTTTCCTCCTTGACCCACAGTTTGTCCAAGAGTGTGTTGTTTAACTTCCATATCTTCATGCCTAATCTAGTTCTCTGGCCTTTAGTGATTTCCAATTTCATTACATTGTGGTCAGAGAAATTACTTTGTATAATTCCAATCATTCTGAACTCATTGAGAGCTGTTCTGTGGCCTAGGATGTGTTCTACCTTGGAGTATGATCCATGAGCGCTCAAGAAGACTGTATATCCCACTGCACTAAGAATGATGTGGAGAGAGAAAATTAATAAAGAAAAGGCTGAAAGAGAAAAGCTAATATGAAAAGAAAGAAAAAGAGAGAAGAGAATAGAGAAGATAGAAGTTAACAAGGGTGAGGTTGAGAGGAAATGAAAAAAGGTGGAATGTAAAAACCATAACAGAAAGCTGAAGGTATAATGATGAAGGAAGGAGAAGAGATAGGGTTGGCAGACACAATCACTGTACACAGAGAATGGAAAATCAAGGATGAAGAAGAGCAGCAAAGAAGAAAATGGCTATCAGCACATAATTTTAAGAAAGACAAGAGGAGAGAGTAGAGGTAAGAAGCACAGAAGAATGCAGTCAAAGGAAGAACAGCATTCCTTTTGGGCCCTTGTGGAGCCTCTCAGCCTGTGTTCATTAATCAATTGCCCTGCAGCCTTCTCTCTGCAGGCATTGTGGCAGAATTTAGCATTTAAAGCAGCTAGTCAATACGTTTCTCTCACTCTTTTTTTGATGAAATAATGGTCCTTAAAGAATGTTTCTTCTAGCCCACTTCATCCTCTGAGGGGACCCCAAATAAGCCCGTAGAGACTTATCTATTACTTCCCACTGCCTGACCCCATGCCCCCAGGGGAGCTGAGACTGTTTACTAAGCACAGAGCTGTAAAACTGCTGGCTCCACCCTTTCCTGAATCTAGCATCTGTGTCACAGTTAAGTATATTACGTCAATTAGAGGTGCACTGCAGGTTCGCCTCTCCCTTCAGCACAGCACCACTTCCATCTGGCTAATTCACTCCCCAAAACTGCTAGGGGTTCCTGGAAATTAAACCACAGAAAGGAAACCCCTTTCCACCCTTTGCTAGAACCTTCCCACTCACAGAGTTTATTCCACCCCTCACTGGTCTACCAGAGTCTATTTGGACTGCCCAGCCCTCCACGCGGAGAACAGGATTTAGCCACCTGTGATTCCAGCTGGGGAGAACAGAACTCATGATTTTATGCTGAGTAGTCCACCTCACAGTCCAGCTGCCTCCAGACCAATGCACCTGAGACCTCCGTCACTCAGGTTCCCAGAAAAGACCAGCCTGGCAGGCTCCCATCCCCAATCAGCTAACTTCTGCTTGAGAGTGGTGAGTGCTTACCTAAACCAATGCCATCTTGCTGAAACTCCCTCCCATTGGTCTTTCATAAGAGCCCCTGGCTTGCAACATGCCTGTGGAACCTGGAATTGTGAATTCCCTTGGTTATGTGAGAGACTCTTTTAAAATCTTATATTATTGACAGATAGCTCCTGTTGATTCTGTTTCCTGAGAGAACCCTAACTTATACAGCTGGTAACAGGAATGGTTCCTGAGGAACAGAGTCTTAAACATGGGATGTCTGAGGTGGTTCTCTTCTCTAATTGGTCTCAAGGGTACTAATGACTCCCTTTCCAATAATGAAGAGGTTTCTAAGAGTCCATGGCATGAGCTGGCAATAGAGATACACAATATAGCCTACTTCCATGCTTATAAGAAGCAAGGATCTGGGTGACAGTGTTTTCAGCACCTTAACAGAATTTTGTGGCATAAAAAAGTATAATGATGTTGGCTGGCTCTTCCTAGATACTCTGGATACAGTTAAAAAAGAAAGTGATTAGCCTAAGTCTTAAAATTTGGAACTTGAATGCCATATGAATGATATAAAAGTTTCTAAGTGTGCCTTGAGAGAAAATCTTTACTCCTGTAGCCAAAGACTTGAGATATCTGAGACTCAAACCCAGATGCTCATTGTATGAGTAGCAGAACTACACAGG
>PVKH010050096.1:0-10038 GCA_004027955.1 Chaetophractus vellerosus | reverse complement strand
CACAACTGTGGGAAGCAGCACACCACACAGTTCTTCACCTCGTCTCTTTGTATACTTTTGACTGTCTGTATTGAGTTTGGTGTTTTTCTTTTTTGCTTCCTCTTCCTTTTCCTTTACTTTTGATATTGTTTATTCTCCTGTTGGTTTTTGATGTCAGGATATTTATAGTTTTCCACTGTAAAATTTTTCGGTATGGTTTGCACTCCATTCATGTACCTTTTTTTTTTTTAAGGGCGGTACTAGGGACTGAACCCGGGACCTTGTACATGCAAAACAGGCACTCAGCCACTGAGCTACACCCTCTCCCCTCATGTACTTTTTGAGCTTTTCAGAGGTGAAGCTATGTAAATTTTGGATGATGTGTTTATTTTCATAAGACTTGCTATAAAACTTGCATGAGGAAGGGAGGCTTGATATTATCATCATTAATATTTATTGGGCACTCTCAATGCTTGGTGCCTTTGTGGGCAGATCATATAGAAGATCTTTTCCTCATAAAGAACACGTTCACTCAGATAATAGCAGTTAGAATAGGTAATAGTTTAAAAAACCTCCTGGGATTTAAAAAAAAACAAAACATCATTTGGGGAGTATACTGCATTACGGCAATCTAATCATAAACCAATTGTATTGCTTTCAAATAAATATTCATTGCTCTCTTTCAGAAAAATTTTTTTTTTTTTAATATAGGAAGAATCTGCAGAATGGCGGCAGTTTCAGGCTGATCTCCAGACTGCAGTAGTCATTGCAAATGACATTAAATCTGAAGCCCAAGAGGAGATTGGCGATTTGAAGCGCCGGTTACATGAAGCTCAGGAAAAAAATGAGAAACTCACGAAAGAATTGGAGGAAATAAAGTCACGCAAGTATGTTCTTTTTTTTTTTTTTTTTTTAAGATTTATTTATTTATTCCACCCGCCCCCTGTTTTGCTCTCACTGTCTGCTCTCTGTGTCTATTTGCTGTGTGTGTGTTCTTCTGTGTCTGCTTGTCTTCTCTTTAGGCAGCACCAGGAACCGATCCTGGGACCTTCTGGAGTGGAGAGAGGTTGCTCAATCTCTTGCACCATCTCAGCTCCCTGATCTGCCGCGTCTCTCGTTGTCTCTCTTCTGTGTCTCTTTTTTTGTTGTGTCATCTTGCTGTGCCAGCTCTCTGTGTGGGCCAGCTCTCTGTGTAGGCCAGCACTCCGCGTGGGCCAGCACTCCTGCGCAGGCCAGCTCTCCCCTTGGGCCAGCTTGCCACATGGACTAGCTTGCTTTTCACCAGGAGGCCCTGGGAATCGAACCCTGGACCTCCTATATGGTAGACAGGAGCCCAATCACTTGAGCCACATCCGCTTCCCGCAAGTATGTTCTGAGAAACCACTTGTGAGCTTATATTTCCATAGAGAGCACATAAATCCCAATTCTGTGATATAGTGTTATGAAAAGAATGCCATGTTCAACGTTGGTATGACTGACTTTGGATCTAGTGGAAGTTGCTCAACTTTTCTGGCCTCATTTTATGACACCTGTAAAAAAAAAAGTGTGTTGATATGATTTTTTCCGAGTTTTTGTCAGTAATCCAAAAGTCAGAGTAGTCCCTGGCACAAAGATGCCTCACAGTTCTCTCCTTTCTCCTATCCTCACATGCTTCATGACTGAGGACACAGGCTCCGGTCCAGCCCTGCCTCTTACTAGCTGTGCCATCTTGGGGAGGACCTTTAACTTCCCTGAACTTCAGGGAACTTCATCTTTCAAATGGAGACACTCCTACCTGCTTTCAGTATTGTTGTAAGAATTAAATGAGATAAAACTTGTAAAGTGGTTAGAGCAATGATGAGGACACTTTAGCAAGTACTATCAGAGGTCCGAGCAAAGACTATAAAGCAGGGGTTCTTAACCTGTTTTGTTCCACGGGCCCCTTTGCCTGTCAGGTGAAAACCACAGACCCCTTACTAAGTCCACACTATACTGTGTATTATGTAATAAATATATCACACCCGCACCAACACATCCCCACAAGAATAATTTATTTTTGAATTTCAGTTCAAGCTCACAGACCCCTTTTAAGAACCACTGATGTAAAGGGAATTTCTCTCCATCACTCGAGGAATTTTCACTTGTTTTATGTTTACAACCCCGTAAGTCCCTGGAACAGTATTTTTTCCCATCTAATGTAATATCCTTGGAAACCCATAAAAATAACTTGATGAGATAAGGTTTGTGATATCCTCTGAGCTCTCACATGGAGATGCCATCTAGAAGGGGAGGATAGTAGTTTCTGTGTTTAAGGTTATTATTAAGAATTTAATGCTTCATTATTTTATTGAATAATTCTTAAGTCAACATAGGGAAAAAACTTAGAAAAATATTTATCAGTATATCTTTGAAAGCTTGCTTTATTTTACACTCTAGTGTTATGGCCCAGAGAACAATATTGGTAAAAAAATCTTTTTCTTTGGCTTCCTAAAGCAGACCTTGGAATAAGGCCAAAGATTATTTTTCAACTTGTATTGATTGGCTTTTTTTCTCTATTAAATGAAGAGTGTATGTGAAATGCACCTTTGTAAAGTTATCCTGATATTCTACTCTTAAAGAATCATTCCATTGGATCCTGAGAGCTTGTCAGTTTTTAAGACAGATTTAAAGGAAGTAATTCCTGAAATGAATAGCATCTCCTAGAGTGGTGGTTCTCAAAGTTCTTAGAGGTCAGCCTTTTTTTTTCATAGTAATACTTCATACATTGTTTGACCTTTTCACTGTTTTGACTTTTACACCGATGGTGAAACGCAAATATAAATTATTGACGACCCAGGACCTTGGAACTAAACTGTATACATAGTTATTGTATACATAGATTGTATTCATCACCATGCACTAGCAGTTTTAAAAAAATACAAGTTTTACTTTAGGAGGCCCTTAATGAAGCAGTAAATCATTAATTTTACTGTTATCTCAGTCCTCGAGTATACTCTTTAATATTCTGTGAGATGAAAAGGGGAGTACCATAAAGCACTTGCTGAAGTATAAGATTGTTTCAAGGAAATCATTTATACGATTGTTTTAGTTGTGAGGTTTTCCTTTTTTCATGGAACATCCTTTTTTGCTTGAGAGAACAACTGACAGATGAAATATGCTTATTCAAACTTTTTTATTTGGCTGATAGTACTTAAAAATGAGCAAAGGAGCCTGTTACTTCAAGGAAAACAACTGACAGTATTTGTTGCCAGTGATAAAAAATGGGCTTTCAAGCCAGTAATAGGATTTTGGAAAATGTGTATATGTTATTGTGAGCTTCCCATATTTTTAAAGAGTTTTCTGATGAGATCAGTGATGATATTAACAAATGTGACTTTCAAAAAACATTGTGTAATAACAAGGTGTCAGCATTTGGAAAATCCATCTAACTTGGTGAGCCAATATTTTCCTTCTGATCAATACATCATGTTACAAAATAATGAATGGATAAATGATCCATTCAGAGTACAAATAGATGAGTGGATTTTAATGGACAGAGTAGGCAAAGTTCATTGATAAGGTTTCAGATTCCACATTGCAACCAACCTTTCAGTAACCACAACTTGTTGAGTTTTGTTGTAGTGTCAAAGGAGGATGCCCAGTTACCTGAATAAGCTATGAAAATACTCTTCCCTTTTCCTCCCACATCTATATCTCTTCAAGGCCTGATTTTTTTCATATTGTATTGTTGAATATATAAAATTAATAAGGATGTAGCTGTCTTCTATTAAGGCAGACCTTAAAGGGATTTGCAAAAATATAAAAACAATGCTAGTTTTACTAATTTCTTTTTGGTTTTGGAAATTATAGTCAATTTCATAAAAATGTTGTGTTAATGAGTCCTGAGTTTATTTTTATTTTTAAATGAGTTAAATATTTTAAACATTTCCTAGTTTTAATTTGTAATACAGTATATATTGATAGATATAACCCAAATAAACAAAAGCTCTTTGGGGTCTTCAATAATTTTTAAGAGTAGAAAGGGGGTCTTAGGACTAAAGACTTTCATAATCACTGTTGTAGACCCTTTATTATAGCTTCTAATCATGACAGCTAGCTGAGTGTGAGACCCTGAGGCAAAAAGCCTGCAAAAAGTTTTGCTGGAAGAGCCAGTGGGTGCAGAGATGAATTTTCCTAAGGACTGACATAGTTTTTGCCCACCGATAAACTTCCTTGAGAGTCCTATGACATGTACAAAGTCTGTAACTGTAATCTCATTCCAAATGAAAACTTTTGTGTTAGTCAGTTCAGTGAATTAGAGCTGGCCAGAAATGAAATGGAATTGATTTTTAGGATGACTCATGATCCATCACACTGGAGTCTAGGGGAATTGTGTTACTAATATGTGTCTAGCCTTTTTTGTTTCAAGAAATTCTATTTTGAGAGAACAGCAATGTTTTTGTTGTTTTGTTTTGCCTTTTAAGAGTGTGGCCTTTGATTACATTTCTTTGTTTTTCCATTTATACATGTGGCATCTTAGAAAGCTCCAGTACAGGTAATCCATGTATACAGGTGAATTCAGAGACTGCTGAGAAAGGCTGGGTCTTCTCGGCACCACAGAACCTCGAGATTCTGAGTCAGGATCTTTGACCAAGCCGCCTCCCATTTGACTGCTAATTGATCACTCATGTCCTCACCTTACACTTACTCAGATGAAAATGGGATTTGATGGTTACTTAACCTACTTAGGATAACCTGATATAAAAATTTAAATACCATTTCCTGGAATTTACCAAGCAAATGAGAATATTAGAGCAGGTAATTTACTCAGCTCAACTGAGCTGTTTTCTTGTTTTTGTTTTGTTTTTAAACTGATACTTTTGAATGCTTTTCAGTTGGGAGGGGAAAATTTATATTTTCTAGTATATAAGTGAAAATGCTCTGATTTCAATGTTACTTTCAGGCAAGAGGAGGAGCGAGGCCGGGTATATAACTACATGAATGCTGTTGAGAGAGATCTGGCAGCCTTAAGGCAAGGGATGGGCCTGAGTAGAAGGTCCTCCACTTCCTCAGAGCCAACCCCGACGGTAAAAACTCTCATCAAGTCCTTCGACAGTGCATCTCAAGGTAATGTCTCATGTCCAGGGCAGTCACTTATATCCACTGGCCATGGACTCCAACCCAGTTTTTTGGTTTTTTTTGTTTTTTTTTTTACCATCTTACCCTGTTAGTGTCCTCAAATATCACTTAAATAAGTGCGTTAGAAAATACGGTGAATTTTAATAGGAGATTTGGGATCCATTCAGCCACAGAGACCTGGATCTCAGATTTGTACCTTAACACCATTCAGAGAAGCCTTGTCTCTCCCTGGGTGGATCACACACATTCCCCTGCCTTTAAGAATCTTCCTTGTGCCAAACCACTTGTCCCTGTGCCCTCCCCTGAACTCTTCCAGTCCGTGGATCCAAGTGCCTGCTTGACATTAACTCTCAGGTGTCTCTAGACATTTTACTATGGCCCAAGCCAAGCTCTTCCCTCGGTAAATGGCAGTGCCATTCCTCCCCACTAATTAAGCCAGGCAACCTGAAATCTGCTCCTTTTTCCTCCTCATCCCCAGATCCCTATATCCAACTCATCACAGGTCCTCTTAATCCAGGCTCCAAAAATAGATACCTTGATTCTGTCTACTTCTTTCCAGCTCCAGTGCCACAATCTCCAGTCCAAGCCACCACCAACTCCTAATTTTCAGTAACCTTCTGATTAGTCTCCATTTCCTCTCATGATAGAGCTTTTCTAGTTTAAAATCCTTTAATTGCTTGATTATAGTTAGAATGAAATGCTGATCCCTTACTGTGCCCCCGTCGCCTGACCTCTGCCTACTTCTTACCTTAGCTGAGCTACTGCCCTCCAGCTATACTGCTTCAGGCTCTGGAACAGGCCAAGCTCTGATTTTCACAGGTTCTTCTCTATGCGGAGAAGCTCCCCTTCCCCACCTTGAAATGACTGGCTCCCTTTCATCTTTCTCTGATTTCCTCAGCTCTGCAAAAGGGAAATGAAATCTGGTATGTCCTAAAGCTTAAATTTTTCAATTAGTTCTTTAACCTTCATGACAGGTTTTCTTCTCATTCACTCTAATGAGGATAGAGTGTTCTAGAATCTCTATTCTGTGTCAAAAGTCAGACATCTGTGCATACACACTGTTGGTAGGCATGCATATTAGTACAGACATTTTGGAAGGTAAGCTATACCTTCCAGTTTAAGATGCTGTATTCGTACACCTCAAAGTTCTCATAGAGAATACTAGCATAAGTATATAAAGATGGATAGATAAACAAGATTTTCAATTTAGTGTTGTTTGTTTTGTTTTTTAAAGATTTATTTTTTATTTATTACATATCATCCCCCTTTCTGCTTGTTCTTGCTGTGTTCATTCTTGCTTTCTTCTGTGTCTGCTTGTCCCCCCTGTCCCGTGCGGTGACCCGCTGAGTCAGCTCACCGCACGGCAGCCTGCCTGTGGCGGCTTTTGCCCTGCCCGTGGCGGCTTGCCTTCTCAAGGCAGTCTACCCGCTTGAGGAGGCCCCGGGAACCGAACCCGGGGCCTCCCATGTGGTAAACTGGCGCCCTACCAACTGGGCTACAGCTGGCCCTGTAGTGTTGTTTGGAAAAAATGGAAAACCTTGAGATTGTCTAAATGTCCATTAAAAAGATTAAGTCAATTATTACCTATCAGTATAGCAGACTACTAGGCATTTTTTAAATAAGGATGTAGTAGAGCTCAATGCTGATATTAAAACATGTCTGCAATCCTTTATAGCAAGTTGCAAGCCTGTGTGTGTATGTATATAGTGTGGTCTTATTTTTTAAAGTATATATATACACCTATATGTGTTTGCATTGAAATTGCAAGAAAAATGTAGTCTGAACTGTTAAAATATGTGGCTGCTACATATTAGAGGAATATGACGGAGTAAGATGAAAGGAGGACCTTACACACACACACACACACACACACACATACACACACACACTCTCACTTCTACACTGGCCTTTTTTCCAAACCAAATCTATTATTTTATAATAAAATACATCAAAATGACCCAGCACTTCTGCTCCTAGTTACATACGCAAAAGAATTGAAGACAAGTATTCAAGCAGATACTTGTATACAAATGTTCAAAGCAGCACTATTACACAGTAGCCAAGAAATAGAAACAGCCCAAATGCCCAACAAGGGCTGAATGAATCAACAATGTGTGGTTTATCCCGACAATGGAGTATTATTCAGCTATGAAAAGGAATGAAGTGCTTTTATATATGCTAAAACATGGATGAACCTTGAAAATGTATGAAAAACATTAATGTGAAAACATACAGTCACATGTTGTTTGATTCCATTTATATAATATATTACAGGCAAATCCGTAGGCATGGAAAGCAGATTGGTATTTGCCAGAGGCTGGTGGAGGAGGAAATCAGGAGTGATTGCCTAATGGGTGTAGAATTATCTTTTAGGGTGATGAAAATGTTTTGGAACTAGGTAGAGATGATGGTTGGACAACCTTGTGAATGTACCAAATGCCACTGCATTGTGCAACTTTAAAATGGTTGATTTTATGTTAGGTCAATTTTACCTCAATAAAAAAATACATCTAAAAATAATAATGCTAAATGTACGTGTTTGGCTATACAAAAAGTCCACAAGTGATCTACTTTTTTTATCTTGCTACACTGTGTGATGAGCCTGGTTTCATTTTTGTGTCCCATTTTGAATTTAATTGTGCTTCAAATGAATAAGGTTTCTAGTCACCATCTATCAGAATCTCTGCTAAGCCCTAGTATAAAGAAATGAATAAATTATGGATCCTGCCTTTGAACTGTTCTAGCCAGTGAGAGAGACTGACTTGCAAGTCAGAAGATCCATGTGGAGCAAAGTGAAGTGACAAACTGCAGGAAGGAAGTGGGGCGAGATGAACAGGGGTTCCCCCTTCCTTCATTCAATACGCAGTTAGTGAACAGCCACTCTGTGTCAGGCCTCTTACCTAATACAGTTACAGAAATGCTCCTCTTTTTCTCTTTGAGTTGAAGAACAAAAATGACCCGGCTTACCTGGGGCTGGAAATAAACATGACTACTCTAAGAAAGCAAACCATCAACTGGTAGAAGGAGAAGCACCTGGGTGCTAGAGCATCGCCCTCAGCATGGGGGAGGCATCTGTCAAGACAGCTTCCAGGGGAACCAAGAGCATTGGCTAATGTGGTGAATCATGAATAAGAGTTAAGAAAGCTTTTATGGTACTGTGATGCACTTATTTACTTGTTTGTTTATTCATTTTGTAGTACCAAACCCTGCTGCAACTGCAATTCCTCGAACGCCTCTGAGCCCAAGTCCTATGAAAACCCCCCCTGCAGCAGCTGTATCTCCTATGCAGGTATGTGCCTGCAAACACAGAAGGATCTGGGGGTAGGGGTGGGGCTCAGAATCCATAAGTTAAGTCCTCTTCTTTAAAGAGGTGGGGAAATGGCTACCTCAGGATGGATATATTTGGGATTTGTTCCCTAAAATACTGTGACTATCCTTAATTGAGGTAGGTTATATAAAAGTACATTGTGTTACAATTCTCTGATAAACTGCAATAATAATAGCTAATAATTATGAAACACTTACTATGTACTATGCACTGTTACAGATGCTCCACAATGTTAACTCATTTAATCCTTATAACAACCCTACTGGGTATTAGGCACTATTTTCCTATTTCACAGATGAGGAAACTGAGGCCCAAAGAGTAACCTGCTGAGGGTCATACAGGTAGGAAGTAGTAGAGCTGGGATTCGAACCTGGGCAGTCTAGCTTCAGAGGCTATGCTATTAACCATTCCACTAAGATAGCTCTCTAAGAAGAAGATGTAATTGGCAAGGCTCAGCCTTTGCTGTATAGCAAATACTTCAAAACTCAGTGGCTTAAAACAACAACAATTTATTATTTCTTACATTTCATTGAGCTGTCTGGGCAATTCTTTGCTGATTTTGCCTGGGCACTCACCTGCAGCTCCACTCAGCCAGAGGGTAGGCTGGGGACTGGGCTCAGGTGGGAAGGCTGGGCCTCTTTCTCCTTGTGGTCTTTCACCTCAGACTTATTCATGACATAGTATCTCATGTTTTCAAGGGAGTGAAAGTAGAAGTTAACAAAGCCTTTTAAGACCTATGCTTGGAATTTGCACACCACCACTTCCATCCTATTCTTTTGGTCCAAGCAAGTCGTAACCACCCATCCAGACCCCACGTGGGAAGGGTTTGCACAAGCCATGAATTCAGAGAAGCACAGTTCACTGGGGGCCATTTTGGAGGAGTCTAGGACAAGGGTGTTCCTAATCCATTCTAAACAAGTTTTGGAAGTCGCTAATGCTTGCCAATGTGAAAATGCAGACCGAAGTGGGCCAAATGGTTGGTACTCTGTAGTGCACAAGAGGTCCTCTCATTGTGCTCTTGATGTGAACCTACTTTGGGGGAAGAGTGAGTGAGGTGGAGTATTTCCATGTAGATGAGAGCAGCCACAGGAGAGGCGGCCTAAAAGCACCCTGTGATACTACCTTGACCTCACCTCTTTCCATAAGATAAGAATGTTTGTGACTGTTTTATTTTTGAGTGGAGATTTTTGTGCCATGTTAACTATTGGCCATGTGTTTCATGATTGAACTTTTTCTCTTTGTAAAGATTAGGGTGAAAGCGTACTCCCCTGCATTTGTCATGTTGTAAGTTAATGGCTTTGCCCTTACACTTACAATAGAAGATGTTATGTTATTAATTTAGAAGGAAGGCAAAGGGAATTCCATAGTGAATATCTTAGATATCATGCTTTTTATTTGTTCTCTGTTAGTAAGACTTTTTCTTAACCCCAAGAGACATAAATAAAAGCAAAATGAAGGGGCAAAATATAATAAACTTCAAATAAGGTGACGTTTCTCTTAAGTGGTGCTGGTCGTTTATGTAGCATATCTTTGGAGTTTTACATACAAGGCATCACTTTGTAAATCTTTGTAAAGATAGGAGGTCAAAAATCTCGTCTCGGGAAGCGGATGTGGCTCAAGTGATTGGGCTCCCG
>PVKH010050095.1:0-10056 GCA_004027955.1 Chaetophractus vellerosus | reverse complement strand
TCTTCTTCTGGGGCATTCTCTCCAACATCAGAACTGCTTCTCCAAAACTGTTTCTCAAATCTGTTCCCTCTGTACTTTGCCTTGCCTTTTATATTCGATTCCCCCACCCACCAAGAGGTGGGGCTCAATGCCCTACTGATGTGGCCCAGTCAATGCCCTAATCATAACTTAATCATGCCCAGATTAACAGATCAGTTTACAAGAATGATTCAATATTGATTTTTGGAATTCATAATTACATCAAATGGCTACTGTACCCCTTTGGCTGACATCAAATATAGACTTGCCATGTGACCCAGCAATACCATTTCTTGGTATATACCCAGAACTGAGAGCAGTGATACGAACAGCATCTGCATACCGATGTTCATAGCAGTGTTTTTCACAATTGCCAAAAGTTGGAAACAATCCAGGTGTCCATCAACTGATGAATGGATAAACAAATTGTGGTATATACACATGATAGAATATTATGCAGTGGTAAGAAGAAATGAAGTCATGAAGCATATGTCCAAATGGATGAACCTGGAGGACATTATGTTGAGTGAAGCAAGCCACAGACAAAAGGAAAAATGCTGTATGGTTATGCGATTATGAACTAAATATATTGTGTAAACTCAAGGAATTAATAATTGGAATATAGGTCACCAGAAAATAGAAAGGGAGAAGAGAATGGAAAGCTGAGGGTGAGAATGGAAATGGTGAGAGCACATCATGGTGTTTGTGACTAGCAGAGCTATTACATGGGTATGACAGTGGTTGAAAGGGAAAGTCTAAGGACATGCATATTACTAGAAGGAAAGCTAAAAAATGTAAAATGGGACTGTATAACATAGTGAAACCTCATGTAAAAATAAATATGAGTGATATTACATATATAAGACTGTTTTACAAAATATAAATGCAAACATTCTAGAGAGATAGAAACAGAATAGCACCTACATATGGAAGGGGAAGCATAGATTGAGAAGTGATGAGTTTTGTTTGTTTGGTTGGTTTTTGTTTATTATTGTTATTATTATTAATGAAATAATGAAAATGCTCTAAAAATGATTGAAGTGATGAATATACAACTATGTGATTATACCAAATACCACTGTTTGTACACTTTGGATGGATTTATGCTTCATTAGTATGTGTAAATAAGATTGATTTGTTTTAAAAAATTAAGTAAAATGAAAAATACAATAAAAAATAAATATAAAGACAATAGGATGCAGATTTTATTATACCTTCCTTAGACTTTCATCAGTAAATAAGATTTTAGGAAATTTGAATACTCTAATGAGGTTTCTTTAGCTTGGTTAAGTTTTGTTTTATTTTGAGGTACCGGGGCTGAGGATTGAACCTGGGACCTCTTATGTAGGAAGCCGGAGCTCAACCGCTGAGCCACATTGGCTCCCCTGAGTTGGTTTATTCATTTGTTTGTTTTTGTTTTTATGATGCACAAGAAACCGAACCCGGGACCTCCCATGTGAGAAGCAGTCATTCAAGAACCTGAGTCCCATCTGTTCCCTCTTCAGCATTTTTAAACTGAACTAAGTACTGCAGACAGAAATACGACTTTTTTTTTTCCAAGTGTCTAAAGAACTTTTATAAAACTTTAAAAAGTATAAACTAATTTAAAAGAAAATTCAAGACATTCCATGATTCCCATTTTTTAAATCAATACCAAAAAAAAGAACACACAAGTATCTACATGTTAATATCAATATCAAAAGATCTTATGCTAAAAAATAAAAGTAGGGCCCGGCTAGATAGCTCAGTGGATAAAAAAATAAAAGTAACGATTACAAAAAATTTTGAAAATAATGCTAATGACAGAAAAGGAATAAGTTAGCAAAGACTTCAATCCCATAAATTAGGAAAGGAAGCAAAGCAAAGAAATTTTAGGGAAAGCAAAAGAAATCAATTCCTTTTAAAAAGCAGAAATCAACAATTTAAGATAACAATAGAAAAATAGATATAATTAATTATTTAACCTAAGAAGCAGATCTTGAAAATAAAATAAATCAAAATAAATATTTTACAAAAAGAATAATATAAAAACAGAAAAATAACATGTACATTTAGAATTAGAAAGGGAATATTATTACAGTATAGGTGATTAAAAAATAATACTATGAGTTAATTAGCCTATGCTAAAATTTGGAAAATCTCAATGAAATATACATTTTTTCCCTAGGAAGTATAATTAACAAAAGTGACCCAGAAGAAGTAGAAGCCACGGAAGAAATTTAAAAGTTAATTAGTGAATCACTCAGCAAAACTATGCCAAACTAAGAGAACAAGTTACAGTGCTATATAAAACCCTCTGCATCAAAAAATACATGATGAGTTTTCTAATTCATTTTACAATTTTTGCATAATCTTAAAATCACAGATAGGTAAAATAAGAATTCAGGCCAATTCCACAAATACATACAGTGTTCAAAAATTATAAGTAAAATCTTATGAAATCTATTACAGATTAAATTTATTGAAAATAGTTACCTTAAATAGGTAATAATAAGAATTTGTTAAAATTCTACAGTATCTCAGATTTGGAAGGGGATGTGGTTTCAGAAATAAGACAAAGACAGTCCTTATTACGATAAAAATATCTATCTTAAACAATAGTTATTAATGAAATACCACTGAAGGCATTTCCATTAAAGTAATGAACATAAGAGGATGTGCACTATCTCTCATACTATGTGATATGTATGAAGTGTCTGGGAATAAGTTAAAAATACAAATAAAGGGTACAATTACTAGAAATGTAGCAGATATTTCTACTCCCTTCTTTACTTTATTGGCTGTACAGTATGAAAACTCTCCTCCCAATGTTTGAGAAATCCCTTCTATGTGGTCTTGGAAGGAAAAAATGCTTGCTTTCCTTCTTGTTAGCTAACATACAGGTAGGTGATCTTGACTAGGCTTCCTCAACACTCTCACCCAGGACATTGAACCTTTAGCCAGTGATGCAAAAATGTAGGGAGAGTTTAATATTCATTCCACTGTTGGCAGAAGCAGCATCTAATGTCCAAAAGTGACAGGCACAATGTATCATCAGCTCAGTGGGGGTGACAATAGCATTATCTAAATCAGATGACCTCCATATTGTGATTGCCGCTATGGTTCTGTCCATTTAGCTGTCCTTAGTTTCTGCATCCCCTACCCCCAAACATAATTATTTATATCTACGGGAGAAAAACAAAGTATTCCAGATTGTATGAATTCTGAAAACAGCAGAAAGTATGCATAAAACCTCTTCACCAGCATTTAAAGCTGTTTTAGAGCCTTTGGTTTATCACATTCTATTCAAACTTGATGCTGAAATGGCAAAGTCAAGAGCTTCCTGCAACATTACAAACTGAACAAAGAATGTGATCCACTTAAAAATGACGAGCTGAATGTAACTTTGAAAGAATAATATGCTATAGCAACAATTAAATCAATAAAGTTTAAAGGGAATGTAAAGCAGCTGTTTTTGATGAAACTAGAATGTTCTAACCATGTCAAAAGAAATTCGATAAAAGTATAACTAAAATAATAGAAAAATATCCGAGTAATCAACATAAAAATAGAAAAAGAAAAGAAAAAATAAGAAAGCATCCAGATCCAGGAATTCTACAAAAGATCACTTCAAGAACTTAAGGGTCTCTAGTATATATCATATATCTCTATCTCTATCTATCTATCTATCTATCTATCCATCTATCGCTGGACTATGAACTGAAATTCCACTGGTTATGATATATTATAATGTTATCTCACTCAGGATCTAGCCCTAACGCTTGGATCAGTCATTACCTGTTGGGGCAGGGACTTAGAAATGTGTAAAGGACACAGTCTGTGTTGCCCTTTCAGGACTAGAATTAGCCTGAGTTCTACTTCTTCTGCATTGCTCTGAGCCTCAATTTCCCATATATGAAATGAGAAAGTTAATCTAAGGGAATTCTAAGCTCTTTTCCAGTTCTAAATTGCCATATGATGAAATATGCAAACATATATATTAGATTTAGGACTTTAATATCCATACAATCATTTGGCTAATTTTCTAAACAGCATAATAATATAATCACTTGATAGAAGTAAATTGATTTGTCATATAGTTCTAGGTTGACCCTAGAATAATTATTTAAGGAGCCAAGATGATTTAAGAGAAGATACAAGCATTATCTTCATTCATTCATCTACCAACTCATTTATTCATTGGTCACTTATTGAGCAACTACTATGTGCCAAATATTGTGCTATTTGCTAAAATCAGTAAGACATGGCTCACAGTTTACTGAAAAAAAAAATGGACACCTAAAAAAAAAACAAGAATCCAATAATCCTCTAAGATAAGTACAACAATAAAGTGCAATGAGTTCTAATATACCAGAAAAAAATACACCCAATTCCATCTGAGGGGAATAGGAATGGCTTCCGAGAGGGGTTGAAAGTCCCTACAGTAAGAACTTAAAATGGCCCAGAAAGAGGAATCAACATAAATAAAAGCACAAGCTCAAGAAACAATATGGAGTTTGGAGAACAATACAAACAGCCAAATGTACCAAGACATGGTCAGGGGCAAGGATGTGAAGGGTTAACAAGTCAATTCAATAATCCCACGGAGCAGTGGTAAGTGTGCTTTCTAGAGCTACCCTATGCCTCTCCCATGTGCCCATGATTAATATTCCATCAATGTAGGGTGTAGCCAAGAAGTCTGCAGCCTAAATTGACTCAAATGAGGTCATCTGCAAATTACACTTCAGGTAACACTGGGGGTGCCCACACATCCCAGTATGCCTGGAACTGCCGCACTTTTCACCTATTATCCCAGCATAAGGAGCAATCACATCACCATCCACTTAAAAAGTGTCCTTGTTTGGAGAATAAATAATTATGATTATACTAGTCACCAGAGGTATAGAAAGTTGCCCTAGAAGCCCCAGAAAAGGATAAAAGGTTAGGGATGATCTAAAAAGGGGAAGCTCTTGCTCCTTCTCCTAACTCAATCAAAGCAGTATTATACAGTGGCTTCTGCTGAAGATTCCTTCTGAAGGACATGTTCTGATTCTTAAAAACAAAATGGAAATCATTGAATGGTTTTGACATGCATTGACGTAGATGGATAGTTGAGAAAGATCATCTTGGTATCTGTGTAGACATGAAAGAGGAGCGGGTAGTTTCAGCTGTCGAGGAGAGGAATGATGAAGGCCCTAAATAAGACAATGAGATAATGGGATTTATTTGGGAAATTTTGAAGGTAAAATTGGCATGATTTGGTAATTAATTTTATGCGGGTAAATGATGTGGGTAAGTTCATGAGTGACTCCCATACTAACACATACCACTAAAATAGAGACCCTAAGACACATTAAGTGAACGCCCTATTCTTTAACATATTAGGGAAATTTTCTGCAAAGGACAATGGAAGTTTAGTGAGAAAGGCCAAATCTCTTGCCTATATCTATAATAATAACAGCATTTTCTTCCACATACAAAATTTTTCCATTTTATTAAACTTTACTAAGCATTTTTAGATTGTCAGACTATAGCCGCCCCAAAAGAAAAGTATAATGCTGAGGTTCAGAATCATGATGAAGTCAAAATTTACTGTGTTATATACAATACTCTCCCTTGATTTTTATTTTGTTTGGAGAGTGTGGTCTTTCCACAACACTGTGACAGACCCAAATTTGCAATGGCTGCAGGCAAGGTGAAACAAGTTCTCATATAGGGAGAACTGAGCCATGCACCTCCAATGCTGTCCCACTAGCTATAGCTTACCAATACTTAAAGGTCATTGCTAAGTACATAAATCCATTCCAATATACTCAGACTAAATGTATCTCACTCACAATCTCCTTAGCCCATATCCAAAAAAATGTCCAAACTCACTCTAATGCCACTAGACATGAGTAGAAATATGACAGAGGGAAAATTGGAGTGGAAAGACACAGGGGTCTCAACTGATTACAATTAAAATACCTTACTCTTGCAAATTTTACAAAGACATATGCCTATGTGAACTTACTACTGAAGCAACACCCAGGGGCCTTGGAAGGAGCATTTGCAATTGAGAACCCTGAAACTTAAGACTGATTAACTTCACATAAATCCACTTCTATTTCTAGACCAAAAAGCTGGTGATGATGTCTAATTTTTTTTTTTTTACTTGCACTACCATTGTGAGATTTAGTCAAACTCCAAAATCTCTGAAGCTCTCAGCTAGCTAAAACTGGCATAGAATAGGTAGATCTGGAAAAACAAAAGAGCTGCCCACTTCTCAGAAAACAAAATTGCCAAATTCAGTGACACAAGAGAGCTCTCAGTTTTCAACTTGGGCCACAGTTGATATCTAAGTGTCCAATTAAAAGGAGAAGAGCAAGTACATATGCGCAGTGAGTAAATTGAAGGCAGTACTCAACATGATGGGTGTGAGAGCTGCAAATAAGAGAAATACATGAGGACCAATGAAAAATATCAAAAGTGGGGTCTAAAGATTAAGAGGCCAGTAGGATGTAAGGAGAGGAACTCAGGGGCCTAGTTAAACCATTTTGGGTTAGGATGAGCCTCTAGACTTTGGGGAGATGGAAGAGAGTTGAGGCAAAGCCCAGGAACCCGCATCTCTGGCCAGCAGACTGACTGACTCCATTGGGCGGTCGTGAGGATGGGCAAGCTAGATAATGGGTTCTCTATCTTTAGGCTCCCCTGGTGGGGAAGGAGCTGCTGAAACACTACCATAAGTCCCTCATTGCTTCAGGGATTGAGCAAGGGAAGACAGGCTTTGTTACCCACCTGGTCAGAGTAGGGCAAACTATCCAGGTAATTAATGAGAAATAAGATACATGCTGGGCAAGAGACTCTACAGGGCATCCAAACCTCAGAACTCTACATGTCCTTGTCACCATCTCCAAGCTGTGAAGGTACTAATAAAAGGAACACCTAGCCAGGGTAAGACCCCGAGAAGCGTAGAGAAAGTGGGTTACCAAAGGAGGACACAAACAGCTATTGTGTGCTTGTGTACACTCACGTGTGCATTTTACTGGTACAAAATTTGATGGGAACAACTTTGAAAATAATCCTGGAGGAGAGAGCAAGAGAACAAGCCAAATATTAGAAAGAAATGGCAAAGAGTTCCTCAGGCAGTCCAGAGGCAAGCGACCCTTGTCAATTCCAGCATTAGTATAAAATCCAGGTGTAAGAAGTAAAATTAGCACTCTTTAAGTTTAAATCTCTTTCTTAAATTTAATTTGTGCCCCAGCATTCTAGTCATTGGTCTTATGTTTCCCCTAAAAAATAACTTAGCACCTATGACTGGGCAGGAGGAACTAGGAATTCTCTTCCGCTATAAATTATTTATCACCCTACTCTACTCTTTACCTTCATTGGGATGCTTCCAAATTGACAAAGAAACCTATTTACTGTTAATTGATTACCACTCTAAATTCATTGAGACTGCAGCAGTAACAAGCATCTCAAGTGGGTTAGCTGAGATTAGCTGTATCACATCACAGGAGAGGAGGGAAATATGGGGATACCACAGGTTCTCCTCACTGACTGTGGGCTTCCAATTTCAAGTACACGTGTTTGGAAATTCAATAGGAGAGTCTTAGCTCGGTTGAAAGACAAGCTAAAGTGCAGAGATTCATGTTTGCAGCACAAATGATGGTCAAGGGGAATTAAGTTAGGAAGAAAGAATCCTTACTTGTCCTAGTACATGTTAAAACTTTACTAAAAATAAACACTCCTCTCGCATATCTTGTGATAGCATTAGAAAAGGTTCATTTTCATTCAGTTCAAGACCCCCCCAAATATAACAAGCATTAAATTTTAAAGCAAATACAATAAATGCAGCAGAATCTAGCATTACATGGGAATAAGGAAAACTTCAATTCTAAAAAATGAGTTCTAAGAAGGTGTATTTTATTTCACAATATTCTTGTGAGGAATGACTTGTCCGTAACATTATAGTAAGGATTTTCTGTAGAAATTGCTGTCCCCAAATTAGTTACCAAAACCATAGTTAGTTATAATATAGACAGAGATGAGAGGTACAAGAAAAATCAAAGAAAGAATGGTCAAAATTAATATACTCAAAAATTTAGAGCCAATCTACAAGAATGACAAGTTAAATCGCAAATATTACCATCAATTTATCCATTCAACAAATAAAATGTGAGTTCCCAGTTCAAACTAAACACTATTCTAATTTTAAGCAAAACTGACAAAAAACCCTTTCCCTCATGGACCTTACATGTAGGGCAGGATGGAGTGTGTGATGACATAGATAACAGACAAATAAAGATATGAAATGTTATTTGATGGTACCTGCTATGGAGAAAACCTATGCAGAAGAAGGGGGGAAAGAGCTGAATTACAGGGAGGGTGTTACTATTTTATAAAAAGTCATCAGGGAAGGCATTTTTGATAAAGTGATATTTTATCAGACACAGAAAGAAAGTGTGGGAATAAGCTATTTGGCTCTCTGGGAGAGGAGGGCACTACGCAGAAAGAAAAGCAAGTGCAAAAGCCCTGCAGAGAGAGTTTATTATGTTTGAGGAACAAAATGATAGGTGGTGTGGATGCTGCAAAGTGTGGGAAAGTCATCAAAGCTCAGTTCAAGCAGGGCCTGGAAAGACATCACCTAAAACTTGGATCTTATATTTTAAGGGCATCAATCTGGCTCCTCTGGAGAAAATGGGGGTAAGGGGACAGAAGGCAGGGTGGGGGCAGGAAGATTGCTGAGGAGGCTATGGAAGTAATCCAGGCAATAGATGGACAATTTAAAGATGGAACTGACAGATTGAATGTGGGGTATTTCCATAAAGAAAGAAGAGTCAAGGATAACGCTAAGATTTATGACCTGGAGTTGCCCCAACGTCTCACAGTGTTGCTGTGAAGATGTGAGAAGTGAAGAATTTACCACAATGTAACATGGTATATAATGTAGTATCATTTAGAATGTACCATATGATTTAGAATACAGTATAATTGTTAGCTTTATCCCTTCCCACTCCCATCTCCCCACATACACTCTGGGGCTTGCAGCCAGCTGGACAAGAACCAAGCTTTTCAGGGTCAGAATTTGATTAGTCATGTAGCTGAAAAAAAATGAGAGCTCTCAACAATATGGATTAATTTACAGGCAGAGGCCAAGAGAACTCACATTTTTAGCATCTACTACATGCAAGGTATTTTGTAAACATTGTTCAAATTAATCTCCACTACAAACATGCAAGGTAAATATTGTCATCCTATTTTATAAATAAGGGATCTGAAGCTCAGAAAGGTTAAGTAATTCAAGCAACTCACACAAGCTCATGCAATCAGTAATTGTTCCTCAGATATGCTTAATTCAGAGGCCTCTTTCCTCTCCATCACTTTGTACCTTTGAATGATGCTTCATATTCCACCTGGCCTGCCTAGTGCTGTTTTGAAACAAGTTGCTGGGCCCAGGTTTCCAGACTGAGAATAGCCTGTGAATACGGCTCATCTAAACCTTACCTGGCCATGCGTCTCTCTTCTCGAGTCCCACTTGCCACTAAGCCCTGTCTCTACTTCAGTTTTTATGGTCAAAGCCCATCTTTAAATGACTGTTTTCCCTGTTAGCAGCAGCTTAGTCTATGAATGTACACAATAGTCTCCCTTGACCATGGCCATTTGACATTGTGGAAACCCAGTAGTCATCTTTGTTCCCTCTACGTCACCCCTTACACCCTACCTAATACCAAGTTATGTTGTTCCTATAACTAGAATATCTCCTGAACATTCCTACTTCTATTTCCATAGCTGTCACCCTAGGCTGGGGCGCCAACCACCTCTCACCTGAATTTCTCTGGTCTCCCCATTACTGTTGTCCCCATTTGAATGAGATGCCAGTGGCTGCCTGATAAATAACCATAAATTGGTGGCTTAAAACAACAGACACTTATTCTCTCACAGTTCCTGAAGCCAAATATCTGAAATCAAGGTAAGGGAGGGCCATACTCTCTCTCTCTGAAGATTCTAGGGAAGAATCTTTCCTCGCATCTTCCAGTTTCCAGTGGCTCCAGGCACACTTTGGCTTGTGGGAGCCAA
>PVKH010050094.1:0-10022 GCA_004027955.1 Chaetophractus vellerosus | reverse complement strand
AGAGCACTGAACATGTTTACACTAGTGGGGGGAAAGCTGGGGAAGGGAAGAGATGGGAGAGACAGGAGAGAAAAGTGATGAATGAATGGAGAAATGCCTTCCAAAGCACCAGGAAGGCCAGAGAGAAGAGCATTTCTGCCCAATAGAGCAGGAGGAGGGGGTAAGGCAAGCAAAGATGTGGGTGGGCTCTGGGTGGGCAGAAGAGCACACCTTATAAGATTTCTATCTCGATGACCTCTCTTTTCTTTATAAGTTAGGAGGCAAGACTCTTCGCTGAGACCGTGATGGTGGGTGGTTCACGGGAAGTTTGAAGAAAGTAGCAAAAGTCTGATAGCACCTGCTCCTGGGATTGGGAGAGGGAGCTGGCTGAGGCTAGGTGTGGCAGGGATGCTGTCAGGGATGGAATTGCATCCCCACAAGGACAGGTTCCCGTCCTAAGCCCCCAGTCCTGTGGGTGTAAACCCATTTGTAAATAGGACCTTGGAAGATGTTATCAGTTAAGGTGTGGGCTCATCTGTGAGTAGGCTCTTCAAGGACCCTATTTAGAGGAGGCCAAATTAAATCAGAATGGGCCTTAATCCATATGACTGGAGACCTTAAAAGCAAAGGAAAGCTGGCCACGGCCAGTCAGTGGAAACCAGAGGAGCAGACACAAGGAGAGAGATCTCCAAGTGACGGAGGATTGTTGGAATGCCACAGACTACGGGAAACGCCAGCCCTGCCAGTACCCTGATGTTGGATTTCCGGCCACCATAACTGAGAAACTATAAATTCTGGTTGTGTATGCCAGCCCAGTGAATAGTATTTGTCATAGCAGCCCTGGCAAACTGAGACAGACACTAACACCATCATGAAGATGGGGGCAAATGAACCCTACCAGGATCAGGCCATTCACTGCAGCGAAAGGCCCTCGCCCTCCACCGTTCACCCCTTCCTCCACCCCACCCCCAAATTCAACTAAGTCCTACCCTCCACATGCTAGCAACTCTGTACAACATGTAGCCTGAAGCCCAGCAGCCTGGGAGCTTGCAGAAATGGAGACTCCCAGGCCTCACCTGGACCTCTTAAATCAGAATCTACAGAGCCCAGCTGGTTGGAACGCACATTGCCGCCTGAGAACCGCTGCTCTAGCCTTTTCCAACCACAACACTTGTTGCCTTCCAGACGCACCACGAAATGTGCATGCTCTTCACTCTGCTTGGAACGCAGGTCGCTCATCCTTTCTACCCAGTGCCATTCCTCATTAAGACTCTGTGTCAATGTTACCTCCTCTCTGAATGCTCCCAAGACCCTGCATGGAATTTGCTGCCTTGACTGTATTTCCATAGACTTTATCTAGGTGCCACCGCATTGCTTTCATTTGTCCTCAGCACGCACCATGGGGCTTGGCACGAAGTCAAAGTGCTGGGAGGTGCACGTGTGTCTACTGAATGAAACCCAAATACCCCGATTCTGAATTCCATGCCTTAACGCATGCACCATAGCCATCTTCTACTGTGGGAGGCCATGTCTGGTTTTTAAAAAAGTGCCATCACTGAAGCTCCAGTCTCCTCACCTTGCATCTCCACAACTTGGGAGAGCATTAGGTTTGCTGTTTTCTAAATAATTCTAGAAGTCATATTTCCATCTTTCTAATTATTTTACATGCCACACAAAAACCCAGGTCTCGTTTCCCATCCTTGCACCAGCTCTTTTCCCAAGCAGCTACAAAGAAATGCACTATTTCAAAACATCAGAAGCTCATCAATTACTTAATTTTCTGGGTGGATGGAAATCCCATCCCTACTTTTTTCTGGTATGAAAACTGTTTTTTAATATGACAAGGAAGTCCAGCTACGTTACAAACAGCTGTGACCTTTGTCTTCATCTACTCTCTAAGCTCCTGGGTATGAAAATTAGGTCCTTTGTCTTATTTATATCCCTTCTAGGGCTTGGGACATAGTTGGTGCTTAATAAATGTGTATCTGATCAATTGGGGAGGAGCTACTTCCCTACTTGATCTTTCGGAGTTAAATTGTGCCCAGAAGCATTTAACTGTGGGGGCAAGCCACAGAGCAAGCTGCTAAATGTTTACCTCCTCCTTCCAGAGTTGTCTCCTCCAAACCTGGGATCCACAACTGTTTATGAATGCTCAATACCTACTAATGCTTAATATCCTGGGAATCCAGGAACTTCAGGAAGCAGGGAGAAGGCAAGGAAATCCACCCCTATATGATCTCAAACCTTTGACCGAATTAATCAGGTTAGGCCCTGAAGAAATAACTTCTCCCCCCTCCCTAAACATTTCAAGATTGCTGATATTCCCTCCCCATTAGCTTGCTAGAGCCTGCCAATCACACTGCGTGGAGAAGGATCATCATCTCTTATCACTGATGTGAAAAGAGCATGACCTCTCCAAACACAGGAATTCGACAGGGGACTCGGAGTGTTGGTGCATCTGAAATGGGTATATGGGACTCCTTCCACCAAATGAGGAGGTGGGGTGGGGAAGCTACCATGTGCGGGTGTCCTCTCTCAACCAGCCTCCATTCTAGCACACTCCACAGATTTTCTCACTTCGTCATCACAAAAACCCTGCAAAGCTGGGATTTTAATTTCATTTCACAGCTGAGGAAACTGAGGTTCAGAGAGGATAAGAAAATTGCCCAGAATAGCATAGCTAGTAAGTATAGCACTCCTAAGGGAGCATTTTGCTTGACTCAAAAGCTATGCTTTTTAAAAAAATTGTACCATATTTATAGGACTCCTTTTTTTCTAAGAATATGTTCTTTATATAACCAAAAAAAAAAAAAAAAAAAAAAAAGGAGATTAGGGGATAACTTAAGGCCTTCCTACCAAAAAATTATTTCACTTTTCTCTCACAGTAACAGAAATTCCCAAATTACTCACTCATTGAATTAAGGCAACTGAAGCTCTCTGTTAAGTGCCATTGTTTTCTGCAAGGGGAAACAAGTCCAAGTAAGAGCTCATTGAAGGTTTATTATTTATTTTACTCAAGGGGCTGTGCTAGGTGCTGTGGGAAACACACAGAAAGCCTGTGTCCTCAGGAAGCTTACACGCTAAATAGCAATTTAAGATTTAACCAACAGTTCAAGATGGTAAATAGAGACCTCACCAGGCCCCTACAGGGTGAAGTGCCAACTGAATTCTCTACACAATTCCTATAGGTGCTCAGATATTATACCCCAACCAGGCATCGTGGCAGCTCAAGGTATGAATGTCACTGAATTGGTTCCTATCACCCATCCTGAGGAAATGAACCTTGGAAGAGGGCAGTGTTTCAACTGGAGAGGGCTGTGATGGGGAGTCTCTATGAGGTTGAGCTTGACTAGACTGGGAGCCTTTGAGCAGTCATTATAATTGACTGTACAATATGGGGGTTGGTTAAGAAATATGCATGGAGGGGGAGAATTCGAAAAGTACCCATTTTGCCTTTGCCACATAAAGTTGTATGCACGGTTGTATTCTATCTCTTCAGCTACCTCAGAAAATCCCAAATATCTGGGTAGGAGGAAAATCAAGCCTGGCACTGGACAGCCTTCGTTTTGTGTACAAAGGGCTGGCTGTTAGAATCACCTGGCCCTCTCCAGAGCCCCACCTAGGCCAGTGTTTCTCTGTATGCCTGTGTGTGTGTGTGTTTACAAATTAATTCCAAGTGGAATACAATTTATAGTCCCAGTTGTGAATCACTGGGCCACAGTTTTCTCAGAATTATGTGTGACAAAGAAAGATCTGGTTGCGAGCTAGTGCTGTATCAGAGCTAGTCCATACCAGCTAAGGAAAGTCAATTGTGAAATACTGAAGAATTTCATGAGCCGGTTGTTAAACTGTTGGTAGTTGACTATGATGGGAGTATTTACACTACAGAAATTGGCAAAATTACAAATCAAAGCTTTGCTTTTTTTTTTTTTTTTTGAGAACCAGTTTTCCAGCTTGCAATAGCCTAGAGGTACCCATGTACTGTCCTTTCTCTCTTTCACATTTACATTGGTCCTGTATCACCCAGCAAACATCAAGTTCAAGATAAGTTTGATTAAATTAACAAGTTGGCATTTCCCTGTAAGTGGTCTAGGAGGTATTTGCATTGAAGCAGCTTTCCTTAAAGTGCCACTAGCATCTCTAGATAAACTAAAGCAATGGCTCTCAAAGCCTGGGCCAGCAGCAGCATGATCATCCGGAAGCTTGTTAGTCATGCACATTTTCCCACCGCACCCCAGATCTACTGAATCAGGAACTCCAGTGGTGGGGCCCAGCAACCTGACTGAACGAGCCCTCCGGGCCATGTTAACGCACAATCAAGTTTGAGACTGAACTAGTGTAGCCTCTCCCTCCCCACTCCAAAGTAAAAGAGCTTCTGGCTTTTAATACTTACATACTGTATATACACTGTACACGCTCATACCATATAATCAATAAATGACCAGGTACTGTTTCAGTTTGCTAAAGGCTGCCAAGGGAATAAACCAGAAATGCGTTGGCTTTAAACTAGAGATTTATTCATTTATAAGCTTCCAGTTCTGAGGCTGAGAAAAATGTCCAAATCAAGGCATCACCAGGAGATGCCTTTTCCCCGAGCTGCAGCTGAGGGCCAGCAGGCACATGGCAGGGCACAATGGTGGCACCTGCCAGTCTTCTCCTCCAGGCTCCATTGCTTTCACCTGCTGGCTGCTTCTGGCATTCTCTGTTCTTGTGGCTTTCTCTCGGTTCCATTGATTTTGGCTTCTGGCTTCCGGGGCTTCCTCTCTCAGCTTCTAGGAGTTTTTCTCTGTGTCTCTGCACATTTCTCCCCTTTACAAAGGATGCCAGTAAGAGGATTAAAACTCACCCTGGGTCACACAGTCTAATCAAAGGCCCTTAACTGAAGTAATTTAATCAACTATAGGTTTACTTGTACAGGAATGGATGAGCTCTAAGGACATGATCTTCTGGGGTCCATCCAGCTTCAAACACAGGTACTTACTGAGTATCACTGTGGGCTAAACTCAATGTGGTTGTCAGCCTCAGGTGGCCTCCAGAGGTAATCTCCAGGCATTCATACCTTTAGTCTCCCCCCACACTGAATCACTGGTGATCTGTGTGACCAACAGGGCACTCAGAAGCTCTAAGGTGTGACTTCTGAAGCTAAACTATGAAAAGCATGGCAGCTTCCACCTTGGCCTCCTGGGTCACTTGCTGTGGTGGGGAGCCAGCCATCATGCCATGAGGACACTGTAGAAAAGTCCATGTGACTAGAACTGAGACACTAACAGCCAGCACCAACTCACCAGCCTTCTGAGTGAGCAGCCTTGGAAGCAGCTCCCCCAGCCCCAACCAAGCCTGCAGAGAGCTGCAGCCCCCACTGACATCTCACTGCAACCTTATGAGAGACCCCAGGCAGAACCACCCAACAAAGCCCCTTTTCTGAATTTCTGACCCATAGAAACTGAGAGTTAAGGCACTAAGATCTAGAGTAATTTATTACACATAAATAGATAACTAATACACTCAGTACTAAAAGTAGTTGAAGACAGAGGTAAGGTAGCAGCCACATTTTAAATGGCACAAAGATGTATGAAACAAATGTCTCTTCCAAAAAGAAGCCTCCTGCTGATGTGGGAGATAAGATACATATACACTAAAAGTAAAATTTTGAAAAGTGTTAAGTAATTATTGTTAATTTAAGAGATATCACAAGTCTAGGGGGAAATGTGCATGCAAATCCTTTGAGAAATGAGTTATTCTGCAAGGTCAGGTTTTCCAGAAACTTTTAAACACCAGAATGGCATTTTTTAACATGTGTCTTTCTAAATACACTACATACGTCCTGACCTTATTAAGTAGAGTGAATAGGAAATGATTGTTGTTAGTGTTTTCGTTTCCTAGGCTGCTTTAAGACAAATGCCATGAAATGGGTTGGCTTAGACAATGGGGATGTATTTGCTCACGGTTAGAGTCCAAGAAAATGTCCAAATCAAGGCATGATCAGGGTGACGCTTTCTTCCCGATGGCTGCCGGCCATCCCTGGCTCCTCTGCCACATGGCAAGGCACATGGCGGCGTCTGCTGGGCCCTTCCCGGTTTTGTTGATTTCAGCTTCTTGCTTCAGGGCTTTCTCTCTTTCTCTCTCTCTCTCTCTGTATTTATTCTGTTTATAAAGGACTGCAGTAAGAGGATTAAGACCCATCCTGACTGAGGTGGGTCACATCTTAAAATAACTGAAGTCACCTCATCAAAAGGTCCTACTTACAATGAGTTTGCACCCACAGGAACGGATTAGATTTAAGGGCATATTTTTCTGGGGTACATACACCTTCAAAACACCAGAATGAGATAGGATTGTCACTGTGAAAACCAGTTATGCAGGGCACTCAGGATGTCATCGTAGTCATCAGAGCACAGTCGGGGGCCCAGGGCTGAATGCCAGCCGCTGCCTTCAGAGTACCTGAAGGGTTAACAGACAAGATCAGCTTCTGGCTTCAGGAGTCTGCATAAAGTCCCCCATTTATATCTCACCACAAGCACATGATTGCCCCCATTTTCCTGGTGAGAAAACTGCAGCTTGGAGAAGGTGAGGGAGGCCACCCAGCTGACAAGTGCAGAGCTGTGAATTGTCTAGCTCAGAGCCCTTGCTGTTTGCAATTTGGCATGCTGTCTTTAAGGAACTCTCACTTTCTCCAGAAAAGTCTTCGTTATCAGCTTGTTTAACAATGTTTTGAAGGTAAAGCATGTTTGCTGGACAAAATCAAAAGGTACAGAAGCTTGGCTCACCAGTTCCCTTTCCTGGAGGCCACCGCTGCTACTTGTTTCTTGTGCATCCACCTGGAGCTACTTTATTCAGCTGACTTTTCGATTATTAGCCTTTCTCCCAAGGGTGGAGCAAAGCATGGGCAGTTTCAAAGCCCTAGGACTTAAGAAGAAGGCGTCCTTCTGCAGCGTGCACAAGCAAAGCAGAAGCTGAAGCAGCGCCCTCTCCAGAAGTTTTCTCGCCCTCCAGAAAACTGTGTTCTTGTTTGTTGTGGCCACGAGCATCTTCTGATTCCATAGTCCCAACGTCCTCTGTGGCTGCTGTACTGTCAGCAGTAAGGAGCCAGGCCCCTGCTGTCACCTGGCAGCCTCGTGCCTCCATCCCTGGTGTGAAGAACAAATCTCTCGCGCCCCGCCAGGCGTCTGCCTGGGGCTGCCAGGGAGGGCTTATGCCAAGGCCAGCCAGGCTGTCTTTGCCAGAAAATGATGCAAGAAGATGAGCAGGTGGCCTGGATTCATGTTCCACATCTGTAAACTTGAGCTAAATCAGTCCAGCTCTTTGGACCTCATTTCCATGCACTATAAAATGGGAATGACAGTAACTGTTGGGACTACCCTAGAGGGATAAATGTGTCAGTGAGCAGAGCTGGTCTGCCTGGCTGTGCCCGCACCACTCTGTGTCTGCTTGTCCCGACACCCAGCACTCAGCACTGTGTGCACTTGCTCATCTCCCAGAGGTTCCGAGTCCCTTGACGGAGGCACTGTGCTGCTCACCATTAGTCCCTCCTTGCCGAGCACACGACGTGGAGTAGATGCTGGGCCAAGACTTTCAAGCTCCTTCCCGAGGCTATGACCACCTTATTTTAAATTACTCACCTTGCTCGATTTTTTACAGCACTTATCACCTCTTAAGCTATTATAAACATTACTTATTATGCAGCTTGTGTGTCTCCCCAGGCCCTGCCCCCCAAATGTAAACTCCGCAAGGACAGGAATTTTTTCTTAGTTTGTCATTAATGTATTCCAAGCACCTAGAAGACAGCCCGCACGGAGTCATGCTCAAATATTTGTTGAACGAGTTCTGAAAACTGTAGAGTGTCATTGATAGGCTTCTGTTATTTTTTTTTTATTATTAAATGGAATTCTAGGCACAAGCATTAAAAATTACATCTTCTATATTATGAGGTTCAAGGAACTGTCTAGTATTTACTTTTAATGAAATTTCTCCTTTTAACCAAAGTTTAGACACTGAACTAAAGTGCAGGTAAAAAGTGCCAGACATTCATTGTTTCCACAGATTGAGCTCTATAAACGTCTGGCAATGGAATTGCTTTGTTATCCTCAGATAAGCCTTTGGTTCTGAAATAATCTCCCACTAAAAATATAAAAAGATTATGGTACTAGACACTAAAAAAAGTTCCACTGCTTGTCCTGCATCAGCTTGTACTAAGTATCACATACAGATGAGAGACTGACAATTTTAGGAGTTTTAGGGCTCTATGGAGCACTCATAGCTATTGTCCTTCTTTTCTTTAGTTTTAGAGAGCCCTGGTCATGTGCCCAGTTCCAAGCCATGGATTGTGTTTGGTCTAAGCTACTCAGGGCTATCTTGTTTCCCACTTTTCCAGCTTCCCTTCATCATGACCCAAATTTGTCCATTGAGACCTAGACAGAAGACGTCTTAGGGATATCTGGGAAACTTTTTCTCCCCCAGTAACAGGGAAGATACACCCGGATCCTCCCATTCCTCTTTCTTCCTGGGTCAAATGTGAACATGAAGGCTGGAACTGAAGCAGTCATTTTGTGACTGTGAGGGAAAGTCTATGAGAATTAGACAGTAACTACATTATCATTGAGTTCCTAAACCTCCTACTTCCAGAGTTATATCAGAAAAATGAGCCCATATTTGTTCAAGCAGCTGTGGTCAGGTTTTCTGTTTCTTGCAGCCAAAAGCATTCTTAAATTATACTAATGGCAATACATTACAACCACCAAGCTTATAGCAACAGAACGTGCAGTCAATGCTCTTTCACCACATAAACCAGAGGAAATTGCTAACATAGATATTCTAATGTGTTGACAAAGCTACTTTTCCAAAACTACACATGGTAACAGCTAGGATAAATATGGGAAAAACTCACCAAGCAGCCCAGCTAAATCAGCACTATAAAAATGTCCAGGATGGAAAGGCAACTTAGTATAATGGAACAATCACTGATGGATAAATCAGGAAACCTAAATTCAAGTTCTAATTACTACTCGCTTTATCTTGGGCAAATCACTATTCTTCTACGGGCTTCATTTTCTCATCTGTAAATGGAAGAAGTTAGGCTGGGTCCCTGGGGCTCCTTTTAGCACCGACATTCTATGTAAACTGTGACCAGAAATAAATTATTCTTAAGACTGGAAAAATTCTTCTGTAGCCTCAATTTGCTAGCTGCTTTCTGGCTGCTACTGTTGACATTCTAATGCCTTGGGTAAGCTTAAAAGACAAAGCCACCTGCCTTTCCTGAAAATTATGTCCTGTCTCTTCAAAATACATTGGACCAAAGGTAGTGGCAGCTTCATTTCATCCCAGGGAAAGCACGGCTGCAGCAGAGTCCCAGGGCATAGTCGAGGAGGAAGTCACATCCCCCAGTCTAGAGTGTTTCCTAAGGAGCCAAAGACAGGCCTGTCATCTCCGCACCATGAAGGGACCGATGCAACAGCTCCATGTATTCATTCTTTTCATATTTGCTGGTTACCCATTTTCTCTTTCTAAAATCAGCACAACCTCTTTGTGCTTCTGTCCTTGATCTTTCACTAAAGGAAGCCTAAACTATCTAAAATCAATGACTCCCTAAGTACTGTAGCTCTGTTAAGCTGCTGGCATGTTCATTATTGTTCAGGCTCCGGTGTTTTATCGCACCATGGTTTAGCTTGCTGTGTGCTGTGTGGTAAATTCTGAATGAGACAACGGGGCTGAATAACTTGGTGGGCTTTCATCGGGAGGGTATGCTGATGCCTCCCTTTTGTCTCCCCCAGCAACTCACACACGTTTGCAAAGGTCATCAAAGCCACGGTGCTGTGAGGTAGGTGTTGTGCCAGGTGTGGTTTACGTGCCAGGTAACCAGAGACAAAAGGTGTCGCTGCTGACCTCAGGAACCTTACAGTCGGTGGAGGACACAGGTAAGTATTCCAGGGTTCTAAGAGCAGCGACATACATGCCCCATAAGCCCAGAGAAGGGCTGCTTAACAGAGTTGAGGGAGAGGAGAAGGGACCAAGGAAGCCCTCCTCTCCCAAGAGAGTTCAGATGCTGC
>PVKH010050093.1:0-10032 GCA_004027955.1 Chaetophractus vellerosus | reverse complement strand
AAGTAAATAAATAAATAAATAAATAAATAAATAAATAAATCTTTTTAAAAATATATTGAATAACAGTGGTGAAAGTGGGCATCATTATCTTGATCCTGATGTCAGTCTTTCACCATTAAGTACAATGCTAGTTGTAGGTTTTTCATATATGTACTTTACCATATAGAAACAGCTTCCTTTTATTCCTATCTTTTGAAGTGTTTTCATGAAGAAAGGCTGCTGTATTTTTTAAAAAGCTTTTTTCTGAATCAATTGAGAGATCATGTGATTTTTCTTCTTCAATTTATCAATATGGTTTATGACTCTAATTGATTTTCCTGTGTTGAAGCACTGTTATATATCTGGGATAAATCCCACTTGATTATGGTGTATAGTTCTCTTAATGTGCTTTTAGATTCAGTTTGCAAGATTTTGTTGAGGATTTTTGCATCTATAGTCATTAAGGATATTGGTCAGTAATTTCATTTTTTCAAAGTATCTTTATCTGGTTTTGGTATAGGGTGATTGTTGGATTCATAGAATGAGTTTGGTAGCATTATTTTGGAAGAGCTTGAGCAAGATTGGTATTAGATCATCTTTGAATGACTGGTAGAATTCACCTGTGAAGCTATCTTGTACCAGGCTTTTCATGTTTGGGATGTTTTTGATGACTGTTTCAATCTATTCATGTGTGACTGGTTTGTTGAAGTCTTCTATTTCTTCTAGGTCAGTGAAGAAGGTTCTTGTGTTTCTAGGAATTTTTCCATTTCATCTACATTATCTAGATTTTTGGTGTACAGTTTTTCATTGTGTCCTCTTATGATCTCTCTTATTGCTGCAGAGCCAGTGGTAATGTCCCCCTCTTATTTCTGATTTTACTTGTTTGCATCTTTTCTCTTTTTTCTTTGTCAGTCTAGCTAAGAGTTTGTTGATTTTTTTTAATCTCAAAGAACCAACTTTTCATTTGGTTGATTCTCTCTACTGTTTTTTGCTCTTGATTTCATTTATTTCTCCTCTGATCTTTACTGTTTCTTTCCTTTGACCTAGTTTGGGATTAGTTTGCTATTCTTTTTCTAGTTCCTCCATGTGTGCAGTTATATCATCAACTTTTGCTCTTTTTTCTTTTTTAATGTAAGCATTGAGAGCAATAAATTTCCCTCTCAGCACTTCTTTTTTGATATCCCATAGGTTTTGATATGCTGTGTTCTCATTTTAATTCATCTCTAAATATTTACTGAACACTCTTGCAATTTCTGCTTTGACCGACTGATTATTTAAGAGTGTGTTGTATAATCTCCATATAATTTTGAATTTCCTTTTTTCCATCAATTATTGTTTTTCATTCCATTATGACAAGACAAAGTGTTTGTATAATTTCGGTTTTTTGAGACTTGTCTTGTGGCCCAACATATGCTCTATCTTGGAGAAGGATCCATGAGCCCTTGTAAAGAATGTATAACCTGCTGTCTTGGGGTACAGTGCTCTATAGATGCCTGTTATCTCTAGTCCATTTATCATATTATTCAAGTTCTTTGTTTCTTTATTTATCCTCTGTTCAGGTGTTCTATCCAACACTGAGAATGGTGTATTGAAGGCTACAACATTTTTGTAGAAATATCTATTTCTCCCTTCAGTCTTGCCAAGTGCAGGTCTCACGTATCTTGGGACATCAAGGTTAGGTGCATTTATATTTATAATAGTTATTTCCTCTTGGGGGAAATTAGTTATTATAGTTATTTCCTCTTTTATTAATATATAATGACTTTCTTCATTCCTTAAAACAGTTTTCCATTTAAAATCTCTTTTTTTCTGATGGTAGTTTTGATACTCCAGATCTTTTTTTGTTACAGTTTGATTGCGGAGTTCAAGCCATTAACATTCAATGTTATTTCTGTAAAGAAATGACTTACTTTGTCCATTTTCTCCTTTGGGTTTCCATTATCAAATATTACCATTGTCTGTCTTTTTACACTCTAATTTACCCTTCCTTATAATCTTCACTTCTACACCTTTTTCCATCTCTTGCCTCTGTTTTTTTTTTCTTTTCAAGATGCAGTATTCCCTTTTGTATCTCTTGTAATTCATGTCTTTTGTAACATACTCTCTCAGTTTTTGTTTCTCTGTGAAGACATTCAATTCACCCTCATTTTTGAAGGACAATTTTAACAGATACAGAATTCTTTGCTGGCAGTTTTTCTCTTTCAGTATCTTAAATGCACCACACCACTTTCTTCTCTCCTCCATGAATTCTGATGAAAGCTTGGCACTTAGTCTTATTGAGTTTCTCTTGTATGTTAAGGTTTGCTTTGCTTTTCTCTTGGTCAGGCTAGGACCATCTTTCAGTACAACCATCTCACAAGTCCCTAGCTTGTGATCCTGAACAATTTGCACCTATATATATATAATATTGAACACCTAATTATGTATAAATGAGGGAAGCAGCACTTACTAATCCTGAGTTCTATGTGAAATCTCTTCAGTCCTGCAGAATTCTGGATATTTACTTCAAAGCCCCATCTCATTTTAATGAATATTATTCCTGTGAATTGAATTTAGATAGAAAACACTTCATACATTATCTGATTGGATTTGTCAAAATGCATAACCTATTGTTAAACAATTTTATCAATGAGAGAAAAATGAGGTCATCTATAAAGCAGAATAATCTAACCATTCTCATTGTTTAAAAGTGAAATACCATGGATATTTCTTGCTTTATATTGATTGTAGATTTACATGAAATTAGTGTAAATGAGGGTTTTAGTTATGAATTACCAAGAGAAAATGTTATAATTAGCAGCAAGAAGTCATAATTAAATTTTTATCAGGAAATATCTAGGTGTATATCACACTACATGTCATATGCTATTCTTTTACAATGGAATTGTATGTATTCAGAGTATGTATGTGTCTGTGAGTGTATTTGAAAGTTCAGCATTGAGAATGATCTGACTAGAGCCCTGTATTAGTCAGGGTTCTCTCGTGAAACAGAATCAACAGGAGATATCTGTCAATAATATAAGATTTTATAAGAGTCTCTCATGTAACCATGGGGAGGCACAAGTCCAGGTTCCACAGGAAGGCTGCAAGCCAGGGGCTCCAGTGAAAGACCGATGAAAGGTCCTTGATGAGTTTCTGGAAGAAGTTGGCTGTCCAAAGACGAGCTGGGAATTTCTCCGTGAATGTTGAAATCACTTCCCCTTTTAAGGCAGTCAACTGATTGGATAAAAGCGTCATCCATTCTTGATCTAATTTCCCTGATTGATTCAGATGTAATCATCCATCCATTCAGTAAACTCCCTGGTGATCGAAGTCCATAAATGCTGTTGTATTACAATTAGCCCAGTGCTTGCTGGACCTAATACCTGGACACAATTACCTGGCCAAGTTGACACATTAGCCTAACCATCACAAACCCCAAACACATTTTGAACTTTATATACACAATTTCTGCTTCTTAAATGCTGTCAATTTGAGATCACATTCATGACATTGGCAAAATTGGACCTGGTTGAATTCAAATCTATGAATTTTAAGGAGTTAATCACCTTCAATGATGTGGCTGTAGACTTCATTCAGGAGGAATTGACCCAGCTAGACACATCTGAGAGAAAGCTGTTCAGAGAAGCGATGCTGGAGAATATCAATCACCTACCCTCATTGGGTGGGGTACTCAAAATGTATCTATCATCTCTATTTCTCTCTCTCTCTCTCTCTCTCTCTCTATCTCTATCTGTCTGTCTATCTATCTATCTATCTATCTATCTATCTATCTATCTATCTATCTATCTATCTATCTATCTATCTACCTACCTATCATCTAACATATATATCTACCCATATATCTACATTTTTCAATTTTTCATATTAAAACAATTTACTGATGTATTTCATCCATAAACCTACATACAGAAGCACTAATTATATAGTAAAAGTTGTGAACTTACAAAACAATCATGCATAGCATCATACAGGGCTCCCATACATCATCCCATAACAAATAACTTGCATTATTGTGAAACATTTGTGACAAGTTATAAAAGAGCATCATCAAAGAATTACTACAAATCAAAGTCTGTATCTTAATTTTGGTGTACTCTTCCCTCAACTCACCCTATATTATTTTGTTCATAAACCATATAAATGATCTAAAGTGTACAGACAATGGCATTAGGAATATTCACTGAATTATGCATTCATCACTTCAATCAATGTGAGAGCATTTTCATTACTCCAAATTAAAAAAACAACAACACAAAACAACCACTATCTTTTCCATATATTAGTGCTGCTACTTACAAATCCTATGATGTGGTTTCACCATTTGTAGTCATTTCCAAACATTTACAAACAACTTTCTACCAATTCTGCACAGATTAAATCTCAACTTTCTATTCTTTAACCACATTATTTTCTCTGGTGGCTTGTTCTAGCTATTAATCCATGAGTTTGTTCATGATATTTAATCATAATAGTGATTACAATATTAGTCGTTTTGTGCCTGGCTTGCTTCCCTGAACAAAATGTCCTCCAGGCTCATCCATGTTGTCACATACTTCATGACTTTATTTCTTCTTACAACTGATTAATATTCCATCATGTGTATATACCAATGTTTATCCATTTTCACGTTCATGGACACCTCAGTTGTTTCCATCTTTTGGCAATTGTGAATAATGTCACTATGAACATCAGTGTGGAGATCTCTGTTCATGTCACTGTTCTCAGATATTTGGGGTTTATACCTAGTAGTGGTATTGCCGAGTCATATGGTAGGTCTATAAATAACTTCCTTAGGAACCACCAAACTAATTTCCACAGTGATTGTACCATTCTACATTCCCTACATTCCCACCAACAGTGAATAAACATTCCTATCTCACCAGATCCTCTCCAACATTTGTAGTTTTCTGTTTTGCTAATAGTGACCATTCTAGTAGGTATGAAATGGTATCTTATTGTAGCTTTGATTTGCATTTCCTTAATAGCCAATAATGTAAACATTTTTTTCATGTTTTTTCACCATTTGTATTTCTTCTTTATAAAAATGTCTATTCAGGCCTTTTGACCATTTTTTAATCAGGGATTTGTCTTTTTATTGTTGAGTCAAAGGATCTCTTTATATATCATGGATATTAGACCTTTGTGAGATGTGTGATTGCCAAATATTTTCTCCCATTGTGTAGGATGCCTTTTACCCTCTTCACAAAGTCCTTTACGGTGCAGAGGAGATTTATTTTGAGGAGGTCCCATTTATCTATGTTTTCTTTTGTTGTTCATGCATTGGGTATAATGTTTAAGGGACCTCCATCAACTAGAAGGTCTTGTAGCGATTTCCCTATGTTATCTTCTAGGAATTTTATGGTCCTGACTTTTATGTTTACGTTGCTGATCCAATTTGAGTTGATTCTTGTATAAGGAGTGAGGTAGGGGTCCTCTTTCATCCTTTTGGTTATGGATACCCAGTTATTCCATCACCATATATTGAAGAGACTGTTCCTTCCCAGAAAAGTGGACTTGGTAGACCTATTAAAAATCAGTTGACCAGAGAGGTGGGGACCTATTCCTGAACTCTCAGTTCAATTCTATTGATCAATGCATCTATCTTTATGCCAATGCCATGCTGTGTTGACCACTGTAGCGTTATATTACACTTCAAGATCAGGAAGCATGAGTCTTCTGACTTTGCTTTTCTTTTTTTAGGATATTTTCAGCTATTCAGGATCCCTTTCCCTTCAAATAAATTTAGTAACTGACTTTTTAATTTCTGTAGATGAGATTGTTGGAATTTTGACTGACATTGCATCAAATCTATAATTTTTTTAGAATTGACATATTCATGATTTTTAGTCTCCCAATCAATGAACACAGAATGTCCATCCATTTGTTTAGGTCTTCTTTGATTTCTTTTAGCCATGTTTTGTAGTTTTCTGAATACAAATCCTTTACATTCCTGGTTAAATTAATCTCTAGATATTTGAGTTTTTTGGTTGCTGTTGTAAATGGAATTTTTGTCTTGATTTCCTCTTTAGCTTGATCCTCACTAGAGTATAGAAATGCTACTGATATTTGCATGTTAATCTTGTATCATGCCACTTTGCTGAACCCATTTATTCGCTCAGGTAGCTTTGTTGCAGATATTTCAGGATTTTCTAAATATAGAATCATGTCATCTGCAATAGTGAGAGATTTACTTCCTCTTTTCCAATTTGGATGCCTTTTATTTTTTGTTCTGCCTAATTGCTCTAGCTAGAATGTCTAGCACAATGTTGAATAACAGAGTTGGCAGTGGGCATCCTTGTCTTGTTCCTGATCTTAGAGGGAAAGATTTCCACCTCTCCCCATTGAGTATGATGTTCACTGTGGGATTTTCATATATGCCTTTTATTATATTGAGAGACTTTCTTTCCATATCTATCTTTTGAAGTATTTTTATGAAAAAAGGATGCTGGGTTTTGTCAAATACCTTTTGTGCTTGAATTGAGATAATCATGTGATTTTTTCCCTTCAGTTTGTTAATGTGATATATTACATTAATTGATTTTCTTAAGTTGTGCCACTTTTGCACTTAACAAGAATAAAACCCACATGATCATGATGTATAATTGTTTTTATATGCTTTTGGATTTGATTTGCAAGTATTATGCTGAAAACTTTTGCATCTATGTTCATTAGAGGGATTGTTTTGTAATTTTCATTTCTTGTAGTATCTTTTTCTGACTTTGGCATTAGGGTGATGTTGGGTTCAGAAAATGTATTGGGTAATTTTCCCTCCTTTTCAATTTTTTGGAAGAGATTAAACAGGACGGGTATTAATTCTTCTCAAGATGTTTAGCATAATTAATCAGTGAACCCATATGTTCCTAGACTTTTTCTGTTGGAAAATTTTTTATGACTGATTCAATCTCATTACTTGTGATTGGTTTTGGTGGTCTTCTATTTCTTCTATGGTCAGTGTAGCTTGTTTGAGTGTTAATAGGAATCCATCCACTTCATCTACAGTACTTTCTCATCTAAAATGCTGGGGAATGGATGTTACTCAAGTGACTGAGCACCCACTTCACACATGGGAGGTCCCAGTTCAATTCCCAGTGCCTCTTAAAAAAATAAAACAAGCGAACAAATGAAGAAACCAACTCAGGGGAGCTGAGGACCAGTTACCCACATATGAGGTCCCAGTTTCAATCCCTGGCTCCAATACTTAAAAAAATTCCTATGGCTCTTCTTTCAGCAGGACCCTATATGACCCAATATAGAGGTTCCAAGTAGATACCAAGACACCAAGATGTAGAATATGCTGGCACCAATACAAAAATAGCCTAAAAACTGTTGGATTTCCTTTTTGGAGGTGGGTGACTTTAGGGGCAGTAATTTGTCCTATTCCAGGTTAGGAATCCAGTGCTGGACTCTGCCCCATATACTACCTAAGAATATGACTTACTGGGTAGGACCTTGTATCTTGAAATTTATGGCCCAACTGGATTGTGGAAACCAAGTTAGCAATACATGCAATCCCTGGACAGTTTGTTTCTTGCACTGGCCCACTAACATGATGTCAGCAATATAATGGAACAATCTCTGTGCTTTGGACAGGGGTAGCTCATTTAAATATTGTCTGGCCCATTGGGACAGATAGTGGGTGAGTGCATATACTCATGTGGCAGTACAGTGAAGGTATGTTGTAGACCTTGCCGTTGTAAAGCAACTCGATCCTGGTCCACTTCTCAAAGAGGGATGGCAAAAAAAAAAAAAAAAAAAAAATTGCAGATCAAACATCAGTGAAGGTCATGATAATTTCCAGGTGCTTCATAAAGTCTGGGAGCACAGGTTTAAAAGAGTGCATTTCTGCATTCAAGTGACAGTATTCTGTGTTTAACCCTATACTGAACATGCCTTTTCCACTGTCCAAACATTATAAGCAAAAATGTTGGAGCTGAGAACAGCCACAGACAGCTCTTTTAAGAGGCCTGTAAGGTGATTTTCTCCACCTCAAAGGCAGTGTTGCTGCTATTGGACAAATCAAGGAGATGGAAGCACTGGTGGTGCTTGATGGTCAGAATTTGTTGGGATGGGTGGCATACAATCTTATTTACTACCAGGAGGGGCAATGGTGCAGGATGTATGTACACTGAAATTCTACCCATTTTAAGTATTAATTTCCTATTCTCTATCACTGCCCCATACCCTGGTAACCTATATTATAGATTCTGACTCTGAGTGGTATTTTTTAAAGAAGGTACCAGGGATTGGGCCCAGGAACTTGTATTTAGGAAGCATGTGCTCAGCCACTTAGCTATATCTGCTCCTCAAAGAAAGTTTGTGTTTTTGTTTGTTTTGTTTTTAGAAGGTACTGGAGATTGAACCCAGCACATTGTATATGGGAAACATGCACTCAATCACTTGAGATACAACTCTCCCTTCTATGAGTGTTTTGATTATAATTATTTTATATCAGTGAGCTCACACAATATTTGTTTTCGGACTACCCGGAACAGGGCTACCATGGTCCTTATGCTAGGTTATAACCACTCTCAAGGAATTGCAAATAACTTCAATGTGTCAGAGGCAGCCTCAAAAGAGAGGTGTATTAAACTAGTATTCAATTCTAATGAGATTATTAGGAAAAACCCCATATTTGCAAAAGGTCCTCCTTAGATCTCAGTCAGCCAAGGTTCAAAGAAAAAATGGCCATAACAATGAGAAACTCTTTACACCACAAAGACGAGACAGTCCAATCAATCTCACATGACTCCAGATATATCCATCCTTACCCAGGTATGGAAGTCCTATTCAAGGAGTGCTAAATTAGCCTGCAGGTCCTTCATTCCAAAATGGCTCCCAGCAGAGGAGGCTGAAATCAGTAGGAGCAGGTTCCATGTGGTCAATGCGGGTCCAGGGAAATGCAACCACTTGGTGGTGCTGGTTGTCTGGTGCTGCAGTTTGGCTCACTCCTGCTCCACTGTGGGGATCCCCTGAGGGTGTGGCTTGACTATATCCACTGCCCATTGTTTTGGGGTGGGGGAGCAGGGAGGCAGATGGTAGGGAATCTTTGGAATAGAGTTCTCCTAAATTGACGACCAGGCTGAAAGGAACACACCGGAATGAGTTTTAAAAGGATCTCTTCCTAGTAAAATGGTCATGAATCTCTAATTCGGTTTAGAGAAAGTGGTCCAAATATAGATGTATTAGGAAGAAATGAGGAGTCAAGTTGATGATTAAGGGGGAAAAGTAGTAAACACATCAGAAGCCATGAAATACATGCAACAGCCACACCAAGTGTTACATGTTGATAATAGCAAACAATGGAAAATGTGTGCCAAATATGCAATCTGGACTGAGCTTAGAGGTCAGAGTCTGATGATAATACCTCATAATCTGTAACAAAGTGCCAATCACACTGTGCTGTGTTGATGGAAGGCTGTTGTATGTGGAGTCTTACAATATGCATGATTTGTTTTCTAAGTTCACCTTTTATAATAAAAATATACTTTGAATAATAATAGGCTGGGCTAGAGAAAATTACATTATGATATGGATTCTACTCAGGAAAAAGCTGTTGATGATATTTTTTGTGCACATAATGGTGCCTTTCAAATAGAAAATCCATTTTCAAAAAGCCTGGAAAATCGCAAACATTGTAAATGACTCTTCGATTACTAATATTCTTTATTTTATTTATTTATTTATTTATTTATTTATTTATTTATTTATTTATTTATTATATATCTATATACATTTTTAGGATATATTGATTACATAAATGTTACAGAGATTCCAGGAATACCCATATGCCACCCACCCACCCCTCCCATAACCCCCACATGCACATCCCTAAGTGTGGCATAACGCCTCTGATAGTTACACACATTTTGGGGCTTTGCCATCAGACATAGATCGCAGTTCAGGCCATAGACAACACTCTCTTCTTTACAGTTCCTGAATGATACATGATCATACAAACTGGCCTATATCCTCCATTGCAGCAGCATCCATGATAATTCCCAGGTCCCTGCCCCCCCCCAAAAAAAAACCCACATTACAATTGCTCTTCCC
>PVKH010050092.1:0-10033 GCA_004027955.1 Chaetophractus vellerosus | reverse complement strand
GTTCACCTTTTTGCGTTCTTCTGTGTCTGCTTTTGTCTCCCCTCGTTGTGGCGATGCACCAAGTCAGCCCGCCACGCAGGCGGCCTGCCCCGCTGTGGGCGGCTCTGCTCCGTTCAAGGGCAGCTTGCCCTGCCCGTGGTGGCTTTGCCCTGCCCATGGCGGCTTTTTGCCCTGCCCATGGTGGCTCTGCCCCACCCACAGCGGCTTTGCCCTCTCAAGGCGGTCTGCCCGCTTTGGAGAGGTCCCCGGGAACCGAACCTGGGGCCTCCCCTGTGGTGAACCGGCACCCTATCCACTGGGCTACAGCCAGACCCCTATTATGTGTCTTATTAGTAATTAGGTATACCTTGCGGCACTTCCTGAGTGCCGAGGCCTTTTTGGCTTGTTCATCACCTCTGTTCCATACCTTTTTGTATCAGGTATGTCTTTGCTGTTATTTTTGAGGTGATTAAAGGCACTGGAGATTTAGAGCTGTCACACTAGGTGGGAGACAGGCTGGCTCCTTCTAGTGCAGTTTTTTATTTTTGTTTTTTCATATAAAATCAAGTAAAATAGGGAAGCGGATGTGGCTCAAGCATTGGGCTCCCGCCTACCACATGGGAGGTCCCTGGTTCGGTTTTTGGTGCCTCCTAAAGAAGACAGCGAGCTGACATGATGGGCAGGTGCGGCAAGTTGATGCAACATGATGACGCAGCAAGAGACACAAGAAAAACCCAATGAGAGACCCTATAAAGCAGGAAATGGAGGTGGCTCCCACATCAGAGGTCCCAGGTTCGGTTCCCGGTGCCTCCTAATGAAACAAGGAAGACGAACAGACTCAACAAGTGCAAACAACCAGTGGTTGGGGAGAAATAAATAAATAAATCTTTTTTTTTTAAATCAAGTAAAATAGATACTCCTACAAAAACAGGTAGACAGTCTTTTTATAAAGTCTTTTTATAAAGACCTCTCATTTCTTAATGCATATGCAGACTAACACAAAGATAGATTTTCAGCCTTCCCCGCTCTCTTCACATAAAGGGAGAAAACTGTACAAGACACACTGTTCAGGACCTTGCTTTTTTTTTTTCCCTTAATAAAATATCTTAGGGATCTTTCTTAGCAATACATAGGAGCTTCCTCTTTCTTTTTTCTCATGGCCTCAACTGTATCCCAGTGTAAGAATGCACTGTAGTTCATTTCACCAGGGTTTTGATTACTCGGCAACCTTAGCATGCCTGTTTCCTGATACCATTTTAGGTAAATAGCAAAAAAGACTTAGGAGCAGCTCCTAGGAAACAGGTTTGAGGTTTAACATGGAAGCGGTGTGCTGCCTCTAGAATAATGGAAGTTTACATACAGCCATTTAATCTTTAACCCAAATTTGGAAGACATTATAGTATTTTCCTCTGGCTTTTTTTCTCAAAGTCTGACAAAGAGCCCTGTAGCTAAGGTGAGAAAAGCTTTATGTCAGAAAAAGGAATATTTTTGGAAGTTTGGTTCTAACATTAACGTGGCATCAAGAGCTAGGAGAGTCTTTAGTACTCATCTAGCCTTTGTTTCCTGAAATTTTTAGACCTCTGGATCTATGGTGTTTTCAACAAAGAGGGTTCCATAGTCAAATATACTAGCTAACATTTTTTAAAAAGATTTATTTCATTTTATTTACTGCCCCCTCATGGTTCCCTCATCTGTCTGCTTGTTGTGTTTGCTCGTCTTCTCCAGAAGGTACCGGGAACTGAACCCGGGATCTCCCACATGTGAGGTGAGTGCCCAATGGCCTGAGCCACAACCACTCCCTGGGCTGTGGCATCTGCTGGTTTGCAGCATCTAGCTTGTTTGGGCAGGTATGGCATCTAGCAGCAAGTGCGGTGTCTAATGGTCTTTTTTAGGAGGCACCGGGACCCAAATCCAGGACCTCCCATGTGATAGGTGGGCGCCCAACTGTTTGAGCCACGTCTGCTTCCCCTAGCTAATATTTTTACTAGCTTGATGTGTGCCATGTACTCTTTTCAAAATATTTTATGTATGTTAATTGGTTTCCTTGTCACAAGAACCATGTGAGATAGGTATTATTCCCATTTTTCAGATGGGGAAGCTGAGGCAAAGGGAGAGTAAGTAATTTGCTGAAGGTCCCCCAGCCAGTTAATAGCAGGGCAAGAATTCAAACCCAGGACCTTTGACTCCAAAGACTATGGTCTTGTAGAGCCTCATTTAGTTTAATGAAGCTGGAATAAAATAAAGATGTTTTTCTTTATAGCAATGAAAACTCATTGTCGCCATTCCCCAAATCTCTTTGACCATGGTACTCCCCTTCTCACAGACTCTTGGCGTGAGTGTTCTGCAGAGAACATTTGGTGAAACGCTGATCCATCTCAGTTCCCACCTCTGACAGATGAGGAAATAATTGTTCAGGGAGATTAACACGTTTGTGAGAGTCCTGTAGCTGGTATTACCAGATCTGGGACTAGAACCCAGGTTTCCTAAAGGCCTATCCAGTGGTCTTTCTACTATGTTCTCCATAACATTTGTGGAAAAAATACACATATTTTTTTTCTTGCTCCAAGGTTTAATGAGTAGACATACTGTTTAGATAGGTTAATGAGCACAAAATATAGAAATACAATGTAAGGTGACCTTGTCAGGGAGGATTAGGATTTCTTTGGTCCTGAAGATGATATAGTTTGTGACCAAGGTTTAATTGTTGGGGAAGAGAAGGGTTTGATGCTCTGTTGATGGTTCTGAGATGTAGTGGCCGCATGCAGACACTGGAAAGACACCTCTAGGGTGGCCCCAGGCTAACAGCCATAAATTGAATTAAATCTTTATTATAATTGATGTGATAATCTTGAATTTATGTGGCACACTTATTCAAAGGCTTTTGTGATGCCATTTCATTTGTCTCTCATCTCAATGATGTAAGCACCATTCAAATATTGCTGGTATTTAAAAATTTAAGATTGCTTTATAGTGAGAATTTCCTAAAAGATGATCTATATGGAAATTAAATATTTGTGTGAGTTCTACTCTAATTGCAGTGGGAGGCTTTATTAGAGGAGGGATTTGGATTGATATCTCAGTGTTTGTTCTTTTAAAAAAAAATTTCCGGATCTCTGCAGGGATCCTGCCTCCGCACCACGATTCCCATGCCCTGGTGATGATGTACCGCAAGGATCAGTACTCTGATATCCTCCATGCCCTGAAAGTCATTCGCTTCGTCAGCGAGGCCACCCCTCAGGTTGAAATCTATCTCCGTATGTATCAGTTGGAGTCTGGGAAGTTGCCTCGAAGTCCCTCTTTTCCACTGGTTAGTGGTTGCTTCTGTTTGACACTTAACTGAACTCTTGACTATCCCATCCTGCCAGTCACATGTTACCTTAGAAACCTTCAGTGGCTCCTCATTGTCCATAGAATAAAGACAACACATCTTTTCCTAGCATTCATAGCCTAGCACATTCCAACCCAATCTGCCTAAGTTTTTGTTTTTTTATACATTTTATTTTGAAGTGATTTGAAACTTATAGAAAAATTGCAAGAATATTACCAAGAATTCCCATATACCCTCAACCAGGTTTTGTAGTAGTTAACATTTTACTATATTTGTGTTGTCATTTTTCTGATATATGTATACACATGTTTTTCCTGAATTATTTAGAAATAAAATCCAGACATGATACCCCATTACTCCCAAATACTTCAGCATGTGTTTCTTAAAGACAAGGACTCTCTCCTAGGTGACCACAGTCCAGTCATCAAAAACAAGGAATGAGCAATATTAACATCTAACCTGCAGACCCTATTTCAAACTTGACCAATTGTTCCAGTAATGCCCTTATCACAAATATAGTAAATTAAAAATAATAATGAAAGTTGTGCATTTCCTTGTCATATTGCTTTAGTCTCCTTCAACCTGGAACACTTCCTCTGTCTTTTCTTATTTTTCATGACCTTGACATTTTTTAAATAAAACTTATAGAAGTATATCATTCATACATGAATTTACATGAACAACGAGTATATATAATAAAAGTTGTGAACATATAAAACAAACATGCATTACATCATACAGGGCTCCCATACATCACCCCACCACCAACACCTTGCATTGTTGTGAGGCACTTGTTGCAAACTACGAAGGAGCATCCTCAAATTGTTACTGCTAACCATAGACCACATGTTACATTTAATGTATTTTCCCCCAACCCACCCAATTATTAACACCCTGAATTAGTATGATATATTTGTTATAGTTCATGAGAGAATGTTCCTATATTCTTGTTAATCACAGTCCATCTTCCACCACTGGATTCCCTGTGTTATACAACCCCATGCTTTGTACAATCCATTCAAAATGTACAACTCAGTGGCTTTCATTTTCATCACAGAGTTGTGCTGTCATCCCCTCCATCAATTTTAGAACGTTTTCATTACTCCAAAAGGAAAAAATCCCACACCGCCTTAACCCCCCCGTAGTTGTCCCTTAGAATTGATATATCTTCTTTACCATTGCTGCAAAAATATTACACTATTACTGTTAATTATTGTCCATAAGTTACATTAGTTGTAATTTTCCCATGTATTGCCATATTCTTAACACTTTGTAAAAGAAGCACTTTCTTAAATTTATACTATTAACCACAATCTTCATCCATCACCGAAATCACTGTGTTATGCAGTCCTTATATTATTTTCTAGCTTCCTTTCAATTGACATTTATGTCCACAGACTACCCCTTTTCAGCCACAATCTCATTTGTAAATCAGCAGTGTTACATTCACTATAATGTGTTGCCATCAACTCTATTCATTTCCACACTTTTATAGTAAACCTCATTAAAAATTCTACATACGTTAAGTATCAGCTCCCATTCTCTACCCACATTCTATCTCCTACTAGCCTATACCTCCATGAGTTTACTCATCATTTTTAGTTCTAATTAGTGAGACCATCCAATATTTGTCCTTTTGTGTCTGGCTTATTTCTCTCAAGGTTCATCCATGTTGTCATATGCATCCTAATTTCATTTCTTCTTACAGCTGAATAGTATTCCACTGTAAGTATATATACCACATAGTGTTTATCCATTCGTCGGTTGATGAACACTTGAGCTGGTTCCATATTTTAGCAACTGTGAATAATGCTGATATGGGCATCGGTGTGCAAATGTCATTTTGCACCCTTGCTTTCAGTTCTTCTGAAAATATCCCTATAACAGGATTCCTGGGTCATACGGCAGTTTTATATTCAACTTCTTGAGGTCCTGCCAAACTGTCTTCCACAGAGGCTGCCCCATTCTATCTTCCCACGGCAGTGAAGGAGTGTTCCTATTTCTCCACATCCTCTCCAGCATGTGTAGTTTTCTGTGTTTTTTTTTTTTTTAATAATGGCCATTCTAGAAGTTGTGAAATGGTATCTCATTGTAGTTTTGATCTGCATTTCCCTAACAGCTAATGATATTGAACACTTTTTCATGTGCTTTTTGCCATTTGTATTTCCTCTTGGGAAAAATGTATATTCAAATCATTTGCCCATTTATAATTGGGTTGCCTGTCTTCTTATCGTTGAGTTGTATGATCTCTTTATATAATGTCAATATCAAACCCTTATCAGATATGTGGTTTCCAAATATTTTCTCCCACTGAATAGGCTGCCTTTTTACTTTCTTGACAAAGTCAGTTGAAGAACAAAAGTGTTTAATTTTGAGGAGGTCCCATTTATCTATTTTTTCTTTCTTTGTGCTTTGTGTGTAAGGTTTAAGAAACCACCACCTACCACAAGATCTTGTTTCCTTATATTTTCTTCTACGAGTGTTATGGTTGTAGCTTTTATATTTAGGTCCTTGATCCATTTTGAGTTAATTTTTGCATAAAGTGTGAGATAGGGGTCCTCTTCTTTCTCCAGTTCTCCCAGCACCATTTGTTGAATAGACTGTTCTGGCCCAGCTGGGTGGGCTTGACAGCCTTGTCAAAGTCATTTGACTGTAGATGTGAGGGTCTATTTCTGAGTTCTTGATTCGGTTCCATTTAGTCAATCTGTCTGTCTTTATGCCAGTACCATGCTGTTTTTCCCACTGTGGTGAAGTAATATGATACAAAGTCAGGAAGTGAGAATCCTCCAACTTCATTCTTCTTTTTTAAGATCATTTTGGCTATTCAGGGCCCTTACCTTTCCAAATAAATTTGTTAATTGGCTTTTCCATTTCTGCAAAAAAGGCTGTTGGGATTTTTATTTTCAGGGTCATTTTTCATGACCTTGACATTTTTGAGGAGTACAGGTAGAATGTCCCTCAACTTAGGTTTGTCTGATGAGTAGATTCAGGTTATTCATTTCAACATAGAAGTGATGTTGTGTCCCGCTTATGCTATAATATTGGAGGCACATGATGTCAATTTTTCCCATTACTAGTAATTTTAGCTTTGATCCCTTGGTTAAGGTGATGTCTGCCAGCATTTTCCCCTCTAAAGTTACTATTTTTCCTTTGTAATTACTATATCCCTTTGTGGGGAGAAACTTTGGAATTATATAAATATCCTATTCCTTATCAACATTTCACCCACTAGTTTTAGCATTTATTGATAAGTTTCACATTTTGAAAAATTATAACTTTTCATATTTAAGTAGTTGTAGACATAAAAAAAAAATTGCAAAAATAGTACAAAGTTCCTATTTACTGTCACCCAGCTTCCCGAAATGTTACATTGTATATTCCATAATATAATTATCAAAATCAGGAAATTAACATTGCTACAAATACTATGGCCTAATTTATAGACCTTTTAGAAACTTTGCAGATTGTCCCCCGATGCCCCTTTTCTCTTCCAGGTCCTAATCAAGGGTCACACATTGCATTTAGTTGCCATGACTTCTTAGTCTCCTTCAATCTGAAACAGTTTGTTGTTTAGCCTTTCTTTGTCTTTCATGATCTTGACATTTTTGAGGAGTTCTGGCCACTGTTTCTCAATTTGGGCTTCTTTGGTGTTTCCTTATGATTAAAATCAGGTTATGCGTTTTGGGCAAGAATGCCATTGAAGTGTGACTTTGATGTGGCTGGGTATGGCTGCTGCTCACTGATGACTTGGTTGAGGTGGGGTGGTCAGAGTTCTCTACTGTAAGGTTACTACTTTTCCCTTTGTAATTAATAAGTAACTTGTAAGGAGATATTTTTAGACTATATAAATATCCACACATTGATGATTCATCTCTGAATCAGTGTTTACTCAGCTGATTGCCAAATGCTGATTTTCTTTTTTTTTTTTTTTTTTTTTTAAGATTTATTTAATTTATTTAACTCTCCCCACCCCCTCGTTGTTTGCACTTGCTGTGTCTATTCGTCTTTTTTGTTTCTTTAGGAGGCACCAGGAACTGAACCCTGGACCTCCAATATGGGAGGAAGGTGCCTAATCTCTTAAGCCACCTCCATTCCCTACTTTGTTGTATCTCTCGTTATGTGTTTCCTCTTATGTCTCTTGTTGCATCATCTTATTGTGTCAGCTCGCTGCGCCTGCCCATCACACCAGCTCGCCATCCTGCTCATCCTCTTTAGGAGGCACTGGGAACTTCTGCTCCCTGCTTTGTTGTGTCTCATTATGTTTTTCTTCTTGTGTCATCTTGTTGTGTCAGCTTGCCGCTCCTGCCTGTCGCACCAGCTCACTGTCTTCTTTAGGAGGCACTGGGAACTGAACCATGGGCCTTCCATGTGGTAGGCGGGAGTCCAATTGCTTGAGCCACATCCGATTCCCTAAATGGTGACTTTGTAATTCCTCCATTCCTTCTGCATTTGTTAGTTGGCATGTTTCTCCATTTATTTATCTATATCAGTATGAACTTATGGATTCCTTTTTTACTCAACAGGCTGTAACCCATTACTACCACTGTTTATTTTGGTGTTCAGATTGTTCCAGATTTGCCCAGGGGGCAGCCGACTCCTGTGTCTTTTTATTTTATTTTTTGAATTAGAGCAGTTACAGGTTTACAGAAAAATCATGCAGAAAGTACAGAGTTCCCATGTACCCCACCCCTACACCTGAGACTTTTTCACTTGCTTTCTGGCACAAAAGGTTATTCCAGGCTCACCTTGTGCTTTCCTTATCCCCATCCTATAATCAGTCATTTCTCTTTTGAGTGGAGCATGGTATTGAGAGACCAAGCACTAGATATGCTTATTGTTCCTGGGGTCTCATTGCTCCTAGGCCCTCTCAGCAAAGCTAGGAAGTGTATGTCTGTATGCACACACATACACATACATGTTCACACACATCTATATGTTTGTGTATATAGGAATATGCACACCTATGTATTTTCTACTTTCCTCTCTATATTAGGAACTCTGAGTTCACACCAAAACCTCTAGTTCTAATCCACTATCACTGGTTCATTCTGTCCTTCACCCTTTCCATATTTGTAACTCCCTTCTCTGATAGAAAGAAACCTGGCTCCCGTTCTGCCCATATCCTTGCTTCTTTGCTCATCTCCCTTATGCAACCCATACTGCCAGCCACCACGTTGGCCCTAACCGGCAGGCCCCACTGGCCTCCTTGGCCCTGGCCCCACAGGCCTGGTGGTCCTGGCTGCCTTCTCTGCACTGAGCTCCTCCTCAGCCTCAGCCCCCTCCTGGGTCCTAACTACCTTCTCAGTCCAGTCTCATAGGCCCCAACTTTTTTTTTTTTTTTCCATAACTTATCTTCAATAAGTAACTCTAGTTACTCTGACTACTAGTTTTCTTAAAGGGAAGAGAGGGAGAAGAAAAAGAGAGCAGGCAAAGGAATAATTATAATAGCTATTGGGCTTTGACTAAATGACAGAGCTATTTATATATTGGAAGTCATTCTGGCAGTGTTGCTCCTGGCCATCCATTATGGCATTTTAAAATACATATATATATTAATTTTTAAAATTTTTTGCTAAAACAAAATTGTCAAAACAGCGATTTGCCTGCAGCTTTGGTATTCTATAAAATTTACTTTATTGTTTATATCCTGCATGTTGCAACCTGCCAGTACAGCAGTTTGGGCTTTGACTTGTTCTCTCTTTTCATTGTTAATGATGGACAAATCTTAGAGCTAATAAAGATTGCCTGCTCTTAAATGCCTTTAAATTTCACTTGTCATTGGCCAGGTGAAGTTGGTAGTACTCCACAAGTCCTGAAATGACATATGGTTAGGTTCGTGTCTCCATTTGTTCAGGAACTCCAAGTGGTATATGCAGTGTCTACCACATCCCTTCTCAGCTGGTCAGCCTTCACTTCCGGTCTTGGGCAGACCTTGTGTTGCCTCCCTCATCGCCGAGCATCCTGCAGCCTTGCTTTTCTTACCTGGTAGTAAGAGCGTGTGCCCATGCCAAGCCCTGGGCGGGGAACCTGTCGGCTCGTCCAGAGCGCTCAGCAGTCAGGGGAACGGCTGAGCAGAGTGCCAGTGGGAGGCCAAGGAAGGAGACTTCCCTTTCCTTTTCTTTCCTTCTTTTTTTTTTTCTATCCTCCTCTGACACTTTAATTAATACTTGGGGAAATTTATTTTCTGTGATGTTCTTCCTCTTGACATTTAATAGTAACAAGTTGAAAGGAGACCTAAGGATGAATTTTTTTAAAATAGGAATTTTGATTTACCTTGGTTCTTTTGGGAGGAGTAGAAAGATACTTTTTAGCTGCTTTTTAACATTGAAATGTTTCTGCTATTAAATCCTGGTGACAACATAAATCCTTTTGTGTGAGATATGGTATTTGAAAACAAAATAGGGTTCCAGTTCTTATAAAATTTCTTTATTGAAATTTACTTTCATGTTATGAGTAAATGCATTTCACTAAGTTTGGGAAATGCCATTCTTCCAATTCCTAAAATTATGATTATAAGGACATTTTTACTTTTTTGGTGCTTAAAGGTAGAAAAAAATATCTTAAACATATATATGAACACTTTAAAATAACACAGATGCTTTTGGAGTCATTTAATATTTCCACATGACTGTACAGACATATATCTCCAATTATTGTTTGTGCCATTTATCAGATAAACCCTTTTTTTTCCCCAAGGCGCCGGGGATTGAACCTGGGACCTCATAT
>PVKH010050091.1:0-10032 GCA_004027955.1 Chaetophractus vellerosus | reverse complement strand
TTTATTATATATCCCCCCCCCCTTTCTGCTTGTTCTTGATGGGTTTATCTTTGTGTACTTCTGTGTCTTCTCGTTTCCCCCCGCTGTGGCAACCTGCCGAGTAAGCTCACCGCGCGGCGGCCTGCCTGCTCATGGCGGCTTGCCCTACCTGTGGCGGCTTTGACCTGCCCACATTGGCTTGCCTTCTCAAGGTGGTTTGCCCGCTCAAGGAGGCCCCGGGAACTGAACCCAGGGCCTCCCATGTGGTAAACCAGCGCCCTACCAACTGGGCTACAGCTGGCCCCCATGGAAGTATTTCTTATTGACATTATACAGTTAGCCAGATTTTCTTGTTGCTTCACTTTCTCCAGGATAGTACTTCACTAACCTGGAAAAGTAAATCAACTCTTTCAGGTCTCCAGGTAACAATTTAACATATTGCCTTGTTAGCGATTAGTATTTGTGCTGTGGATTTAAGAGAATCCTATCCTTATAAATACTCAGAAAGAAACTGAGAGATATGTCTAAAAACATGAAGAATGTGCATAAATTTAATAGTTAAAAAAACCATGCAAAAAACTATAACAATATTTTCTTAAGTATGCCTGTTAACAAAGGTTAAAAGGAAATATGCAAAAATGGAAAGAGCTGTGGTTAGTTGATAGCTGATGCATCTCTGATGGAAGAAGGTGAAAGATACTTGGGACCCTACAGCCTGAACATTTAAAATTTCATCCATTGCCTACAACTATAGTAACCACTGCCCATTCTGTTTCCTAAGGCAGAGCTATGCAAGAAGACACAGCTTGCCAATACATGGTATTATTTTAAGCAATCGGATGAACTCTGGATAAGGAGAACTGGGCCACTTGTAGCTGCATTGCAAGTAATATTTTTTGCTTGAGTTATCAGCCCCTAGTTTACTTACGCTTTACTCCACCCAGAATTTTACTGTTAGGGTCTCCTTCCTTTCCTGGACAATCCCTTTGGACAGGCCTTGAGAACACCCCAGCCCAGCTTTTGCTCTAGGATGGCCCATGTCTAGTCCATGCAAACACTTGCACATCCTTTGTCCACAAACTTTGGCAGTGCAGCTTTGCCAGCACAGGAGCACTCTTTTGGGCCCCGTCTAAGCAGCTAGTCCCCTGGCTTCTTGCCCTCTGGACCTCACAGACTGCCGTATGTGGTGTTTTATAACTGCAGAAAATATATATCAACTCTCTGAGAGGTCTCTTAAAGGCCCATTCATTCTCTCTGTACTTGAGGTGAAAGAGGTAATACATCCCAAGCCACACATTTAACGTACAAAAATTAGAAAAGTGCAGATAAGTAAAAACAAAACCATTAAAAATCTCTATAATCCCAACACCTATACGTAGATGCCACTGTTAACAATTTGGCACATAAACTTCCAGACTTTCTTATTATTTAGGTTTATGAGAACATTTTTTGCTTCTATTATTATAAAATTATAATATAAGCATACACATTCCATGTTTAAATAAAACATGGGTTATTATAAAGCCCTTTAAAAGTAAATTTATACTGTTTCAATTGAAATTGCCTTAAAGTGGATTTCCTAAAAAATTACCTTCTGAAAACAGTCTTTTGCTGATAAATTAAGTAAAGCTCCTTGTACTGAATTTCGGAATAGTTCGAGACTTAACCCTAAGCAGAGATTCAGGCTGTTTATGGTATAAATAGAAATTTAGAACAACTTTATAAAACATTTAAATATTTAAGGTAACACTTCAGGATCAATTAGGACGTGCTAAAATCTGATGATACAAAGCTACATCACAATTCACAGACATTTTCTTCTCTAAATAAACATGAATCAGAGAAGAGAAGGGATAAAACTAGAAATGCTTAGCTGCTAAAAAATAAGTTGTTCTGAGACATCAGTAACAACTTTATATGATCATCCTTGTGATGATATAAAGTTTGTCTTGCACCATATGCCGGGAAAGCAACCTTACAACCACAAATGATTAAATACTAAATGTTGGACAGAGAAAGGTCCTCTGTTCTTTGTGAATATGCAGAGCAGACCCAGAATGCACCTGGTGAATCCAGACATCTGATATCCCATCACACTGGCCGAGGCTGCCAACTCCTTGTCCACACTGACTGCATGCCATGCACCCCATTTTATAACTGAAAAGGATTTGAAATTCATGAAGCTCGTTGAAAGCTCAACTGTCACATTCTACTCATTCCAAAGTATATAGGAAAAAGCGTAGAACAGACATTTCAACTGAAGCTATTATTGTGCTTGAATAACCATATTCCATTAAATTGCTAATAAACCCACTAGAAGATGTCGATCTCATCAACCATCCCCTTGCATTCCTTTCCCTTTTATCAACTTGCCCAATTTCATTCTATGCAGCATTACTTTTCCTGTGTCCTTTATTCCCAGGTTGCCCAGAATTCAAAGCACTTGTTCAGCAAGTTTGTAATACAATTGAGTATGCTATTAACAAAATTCTTTTGAGAAGATCATGGAAAAAGAAAATCAAACTTATTTTTGGGTCAATGACCAATTTTAAGGGAAACACACACTAAACCAGTTTAACGGAAAAGGTCAGGATCCATGAGGTATTAAGGAAAAAAGAAAAAAGAAAAAACATTCATTTCCACAGTTTTCCGACATTCTTTAAAAACAAAAATAAGCCCAAGTATGGAATGGCAAGGTCCTAGTTCCCCTGGACTAATGGTGGTGAATAATACTGCCATTCATAAGAAGTTAGAAAGCAAGGATTTTTCCTCAACACTGGGAAGTTGGAACTTCCTTTACCTTCATTTATTTATTCTGGAGTCCAAAATTGAACCTTATAAATCTTGAATTAGTCTCTCAGAACAAATGTTAACATAAAATTGATTAAATGTTTCAAAGTTGGTTTTTAACTAGAATAACTAATCAACTGTCTTTCCATTATAAATGGCACATTAAACCACAGTTGCAATAGGGTGTTAAATAATGAAAACATACAAAGTTGAATATATACCCTATGAAACACACTATTTATACCGTCTACCCAAGACTGAATGAAATAGTTTTTTTCTCCATTTAAAGGTCAATAGAAAATGTATGATGGAAAAAAAAGTTAAGGGAACAAATGTCCTACTTTGAAATTCTTTCATCAAAAAAAGGAGCCACTATTTTCCTACAGTTTTTTTTTTCTATTTATTACATTCATCTAAGAGCCTTAGAAGAATGGATAGGTCTCCCCAACCTCAGGGTACCAAAGGTTTGTCTCCATCTAGGCAGTATTCCAATGGGTAGAGGTGGGATAACACTTATTTCCACATGACAACCATTTTGGAATAAACCATCAATAAACCCAAAATGTTTTTTTTTTCACCAGTAAAACCAAGCTGTATAAAAGTAAAATTCATTTCCTGTATTCTTTTCTGATTATGAAAATATTTGTGTCTATCTTCTTTAAGTGACCAAAATGAGATGTGGCAAAATAGTTTTTCCTGCAGATTTCTCTCTCAAACACCTTAGTAAGAGCTAAAAACCAACTCTATATTATGCACAAAGCCATGGCAGAGGGGAAGTAAATGTTAAAGCAACAATAATATGATTCAATAAAAATAAAATGAGTAATAGCCCCAATATAAAAGTTGTGAAATGACAGTAATTTCACAGTCCACAAGAAACAGCAAAACATGCCAATTATTTAACAAATATTTATTGATCATCTATTACATGTCAAAACCAGATACAGCTGTATGTGTGGTAAAATCTTGGACAGGAGAATTAAATGAAAAGAAACTAGCACAGGATATATAACTTATAGAAATATGAAATGTTAAAACAGAAGAGCTCTTAGCAGTTATGTAGATCAGGAGACCAAGTCCCACTAGTTTTATAGTACCTTTCCTCAGTCATTCTGGCAGAAGGAAGACTAGTACCCAAATCCTATTTCCAGAATAACAAGATTCCTGACTCACTAGAAATGTTTTTGGGATGAAAAATCAATATTAAGATTACAAATAAAAAGGATAATGAATATAAATTATTTGTATATTAATTATTATATACATATGTATATTTAAATTTTGTCTTCTTAGGCTCCAAGTACAAATGACCAGATTTCATTTAAATGTTCATATTTTGGGGGGTTTCACCCTTTCATGGCATAAATGAGGAACCATCTGCTATCTGATGGAGCCCAAAGCCCACAGAGTCAATGTAGTGTAGTGCTGGGAGCCAAAAGTGAGGACAGGGATCCCCTGTGACATTATGCAGACAGGCAATTTCTAAGCGTTTCCACACAATGCAGAGCTGATGGTCCAGGTGTTTTTCAACTTTTTTTGGCAAGAAATTTTTTAAAAAAATCAAAGCTATTCACAAAGATTCTTTCAGGAAGCAGGACATCTCTCTGTCCTTCTCTCACATTCTCTGTCTCTGTCTCTCTCACACAGACATGGGCATGGGCTCACACACATGTACAATACACCCAGACATACTCAGTAAGAATTTTTTTTGAGGTACCGGAGCCGGGGATTGAACTCAGGACCTCATATGTCAGAAGCTGGCGTTCAACCACTGAGCTACACCGGGTGCCCTGAGTTGGGTTTTTTGTTTGTTTGGTTTTTTTTTTTTGGAGGCACTGGGAACTGAACCCAGGATCTCCTATGTGGGAGGCAAGTGCTCAACTACTTGAGCCACATCCGCTCCCACTCAGTAAGAATTTTGAGCAATTTATTTGAAGATTGAAGATTTGGCTTCCCAAGGAAGTTTGAAAACCTTTCTTCATTAATATGTGAAACCTGTCCACCAGGAGAACTGGAAAACGTGAATATAAACTATGACACAGTTTTTGTATTTGATCTCTGAGTAGCTGAACATTTCAAAAATGTATCTAAAGTGAATATGAAATGTGTCATATGAGTGAAGCTTTTAACATGACTATGAGGTAATAAAGTAATTAGACTAATTTTTATAGGTGGCTTATAGTACTCCATTACATTATTTTAACCATACTTTGAGTATTGATATTTACACAAAGGATGTAAATGAAAACCAATTTTGTTCAATATATAGAGGTGGGTATCAAATTCTGAAAACCAGAAAGAGATAAAAGAAGTTATTGAGGGTGAAAGAAATCTCCGCTGTTAAAGGCAAGATGATAGAACAGATGCACACTATTAAGATGAGGTCATTTTATAAGGACGCCTCTTCTCCTTAAAGGCTGTACCTCATAATTCTCCCCACATATGCCAAATGCAAATCTCTGTGCACTTAGCAGGTGCCTATTAATAAAAAATTTCTAATAACCTAAATGAAAGAGGATTGTACACAGCTTTAGAAGGCTTATAAAGAAAAACAATAATTAGTACCCAGTCTATGGAGCCTGGGATTTTCTTTAGCAAGTGGAAATCCTGGCAAGTGAAATCCCTATTCTGCAAACTAAGTAAGCATACAGACAGCTGTTTTATGACATCACCAAGCCAAGCATAACAGGAAAGGCTCCATACATTTATCTGAAACCCATAAAAAAATTTACAGTGACAAGTAAACAGAAAAGGCCACTAGAATAAAGCAGCTGAAATTCAAATTAAAATAAAAAAGCTTCTAGAGGCCAATTTCAAAAAGCTTTCACATTTACCATTTCTAAATTTTGTAATTTGCTTCAAATGTAAAGATATGTCTTAAATTGGACATACAGGTACTGAAAAATGTGTTGAACTTAATCGGCTGCTCCATTATCTGTGAATAAATTATCCGCACTATGGTTTATCTGTTGCAGTTTTGGCATTCAGCCTCAATAGAAGCTTATATAGAATGGTGAGGGCTGTAAGGGGCCTTATAGAGAATTAGCCAATCCTTTTGTTTTCACAGATGAAAAAAACTGAAGCTCAATTAAATCCTTTGTTCAAAGTCACCAGCTGTATCTGCATATTTCAGAGCCGTGTCTTCTGCCTCTCAGGGCAGTGAGCAGTCCCCTTCCCCTCAGGTCCTCATCACTGCCCTCCCACTGACAACGGCTGCAACAGCTAACATTTAAAGACGGCGACTTTCTGTCCGCTCTTCATGTATGACCTTATGTTCAAGCTTCATAACAAACTCATGAAGTCTGCCCTATTCTACAGAAGAGGAAACTGAGGCACTGAGAGCTCTTGTCACATGCACAAGAGACAGCCTTTGGAGCCACACCCCACCCTCGCTCTTAACCGTTACACTACAGTTGACTTTTCCCTTCTTTTCCAGGGCATCTGTTTACCTGAAATTCAGCCCGCGCTATACTGAACTCATCTTTTCCCCACACTTGCTGGCATGCTTACTTTCCAACTCAGTTAATGTCCTCCCTGTCCTTAGTCACTTGGAACCTTGGAGTCATCTTTGACTCCTCCCTACTTCCTCACCCTTCTCCATGTTTCTACCACGGCAAAGGCTCTTCAACACACATGCACTGCAATTTCCTAACAAGGGCCTCATTTGCAGTTGCCTGGACAATTACAAAAGGTTCCTAACTAGTCTCCTAACGGCTGGCTTCCCCTTCTCCCAGTCATAATATACACTGTAGGCAAAGTAATTTTCCTAAAACAGAAATCTCATCAGTTTAAAAACCCAAGCTTACCTACATATTCACATTTGAAATTTGCTTTTAAATATGTAAAGCTTTTTTCCTCTCAAATTTCTCCCTGAAACCTCAAACAATTGTGTAAAGTTGGTAATACTTTCCCTGTTTAACAGATGATGAAACAGAGGCCCCGTAAGATTAAGTAAGGTATAGTAGATTTTAAAAATCACAAATTCAGTTTTGCCAAAATGTACCTTTATTTTCTTTTAACAGGCATATTTTCTAGAGATAGAAAACAATCCAAGTAAATGCAGTGATTGATTTCTCAACCACTTTTGATTTTAACATGGTCAGATACAGGTCCTTTCCCTTTCCTCTCCACCTCTTTTCTTTCTCCTCTTTCACAGACACTGAGACTCACACTGAGTCCTGTGCTGGCGCCTGCCTGGATATACACTCATCCCACTGTGATCTGAGATTCTTGGTCACTGACACTGCCATAGCTGAAATGGCTACACTCTTGTTGCTCAGTTACATGGCCCATGTTGCCTTCTGTGGTCATATATTTTGGTCCCAACTACAAGGTCCCTTTGCATTATTGGTGCTCTCCCTCTCTTTCTCAACAAACTCACTGTTGTGGGTATAGCTGCACGAGCATTTGGCCCAACAGGAGTCCAGGCACTACGCTACTGCACTCTGGAGTTCAGGAGAAGATGTTGGCTATTTCCACTCTACTACAGCCTTCCCCTATCAGTGCTTGGGTTCTCTGAGGTATGAAACTTCTTGGGCTTTGCCAAATGGAATCTTTGCATTATATGATAGCAGAGGATGGCACCTTTGATAGGAGGCACCTTTGACAGGAGAACTAGAGGATCAAAATTCTCTCCCTCCATCACCTCAAGGAGCAGACAGGGTCCCTTCTGCTTGGGAGTGGCTCCATCACTTACTTAACCTCTCTGAGTCTCAGCTTTGGCACAACTGGGATAATAATATATTTGGTGAGGATTAGAAGTAATGTAGATTGAGTACCAAGAAAAGTGATTAGCCCAATATTTCTAACTTACAATTCCAAAATCCCTCAAATTCTGAAAACCAAGTGTGGCAGTTTGATATTATCTATGAATTCCAAAAAGAGATATAGATTATGTTTGTAAATTGGTCTGTTCCTCTGGGCATGATACCCCTTTGATTATATTAGATTCAGTTGAGATGCCTTTGATTAAATTATGTTAAGATGAGGGCTTTGTCATTAGGGCTGCAGGGTTGAGTCCCTGCCCCCTTGGCAGAAGAAATACACCCAAATAGATATACAGAAAGAAGAACAGAGGAAGAGAGACAGCTCCACAGACACAGCAGAGGCCCCGGGAAGAGAGATGAGCCAGATAGTTTGCAGCTGAAGAGAACAGAGCAGCTGAAGAGCCCTGAGAGATGAGCCTTATGCCAGCCTACAGCTGAGACTGGAAAGAAGCTGGGACCATGCAGCCTTAAGAAGAAGAAGGAAGGCTGAACTCTTGCAGATATCGCTGCCATCTTGCTTCATCACGTGGCAAATGACTTTGGGTGAGAAAGTACCTCTTATGGTACCTTGAGTTGGACTCATTAGGGCCTTGTAACTGTAAGCTTTTACAGTTACATCAAGGATTTTTTTTTTAAGTTTAGTGCCAAAACTCATTTGGTGGCAAGACCTGACCTGAAGATATTTATAGACTTTATCTCACTTAGAATGAATATTCATAGGTTTTGCTACACATATATTAATGTGTTTGATTATGGGCTGCTACTTCAGATCCATTTAGGTATGTTACGTAATACACAGTTTACACACCCTCTCATTTTTCAAAATCTGAAAAATTCTGAATTTTCAAACACATCTGGCCCCATGGGTTTCAGAAAAGAAATTATGGACCTGAAAGGTATTTTCTCTGGATATAGGATTCGAGGTTGACAGTTTTTCTTTTTTTAGCAATTTGAAGATTGACATTACATTGCCTTTTGGCTTGCATGATTTCTAATGAGAATTCTGTCATTCTTATCTTTTTACCTCCATATACAATGTGTCTTTTTTTCTGGTTGCTTTTAAGATTCTTTCTTCATCGCTGGTTTTCAGCAATTTGATTATGATGTGTGCAGTAGATTGAATCAAGTCCGTGAAAAAAGTTATGTTCAAGTCTTAATACCGTGTCCTGTGGGTGTGAATTCATTTTAAGTTCTAACCCCATTCCTGTGGGTATGTACTCATTTGTAAACAGGGTCTCCAAGGATACTATTAATATGAATTCAAAATGAATCAGGGTGGGCCTTAATCCAATAAGTCTTTATATGCAGAGGAAATTGAGATGCAGTCAGTCAGCCGAAACCAGAGGAGGAGAAAGGAGACAGATGACCATGTGATGGAGGCAGAGGTTGATTGCCAGGAAGCCACCACCAGAATGCTACAGACTTCAGAAAAAACATGACCCACCAATACCTTGATATTGGCCTTTTAGCTTCCAAAACTGTGAGACAATAAATTCCTGTTGTTTCAGCTAACTGGCTTGTGGTATTTGTCATAGCAGCACTGGCAAACCCAGATGTGAATTGGTTTTGCTTTCTTTATGTTTCTTCTGCTTGGATTCATTGAGCATTTTGAGTTTATAGCTTTGGAAAATGTTCAGCTATTATTTCTTTCAAATATTTTTTTCTTCTTCTCCACCCCCCACCCCCAACCTCCAAACCTTTTCTAGGAATCTAATTAAATGAATGTTCCTTGCCCAATAGCTCAGCAAGACTCTGTCCATTTCTTTTCCAGTCTCTTTCTCTCTAAGTTTCCTTTGGGAAAGTTTCTACTGCTATGTCTTCAAGTTCACTGATTTTTTTTTTTTTAACCACAGAATTGCATCCATTTAAGATGCTGTTTTTTCCTTCATTTCCAGAAATTTCATTGGAGTCTTTTTTATATCTTCCATGTCTTGTCTCATTATGTTCAGTTTTTCTTTACATCCTTGAGCATATTTATAAAAATTTATGATAGTTGTTTTAAGATCCTTGTCTACTAATTCTACTGTCTCTATCATTTAGGTCTCTTTCAATTGAATTGATTTTTCTCCTGAATATGGGTCATATTTTCCTGTTTCTTTGCATACCTGTTAATTTTTTTATTAGACAGTGGACATTAGAAAGTATAATATATTAGGTGCTAGATTTTGTTGAATTTCTTTAAATAGTGTTGGGTTTTATTCTGTCATGTAGTTAAATAACTTTCAGATCAGTTTGATCCATTTGAGGAATGCTTTTGGGTTTTCTTATGTTGACTCCAAAGCAGTCTTTGTCCTAGGGTTGATTCACCCTCACTATGAAGGCACAGCTCTTCTGAGAACTCTACCCAATGTCCTGTGTATTAAAAGGTAGCTCCATTCTGGCTGGAGGGAATATGAACTATTCCCATCTCTTATGAGTTCTGGGAATTGTTTGGTCTGCTATTTTCTGGTGGTTCTTTCTCTGGCCTTGGGTAGTTCCTATTACACACTGGCTAACA
>PVKH010050090.1:0-10037 GCA_004027955.1 Chaetophractus vellerosus | reverse complement strand
TATTCTATTATTAACCTTTTTATGTCTGCATAAAATAGTCCCTCTTTCATTCATGATATTAGTAATTTGTGTCTTCTCTATCTCATTTTCCTTTCCAGTCTTGCAAGGGGTTTACCAATTTTATAAATCTTTTCAAATAACCAACTTAGTTTTATTTATTTTCTATATTATTTTCTGTTTTCTGTTTCACTCATTTCTTTTCTCACATTTATTCTTCTTGCTTTGGTTTTATTTTGCATTCCTTTTCCTAGTTTTAAGAGTTCAGAGCTTAGACTATTGATTTGAGACTTTCCTTTTTTAATGTATGCATTTATTGCTATAAATTTCTCTTCCAGCACTGCTTAAACTGCATTCCATAAATTATTACATTTTACATTCTCATTTCTCTTCCATTTAATACATATATTTTTATTTCATTGATACATTGTCTTTGATCTATGAATTAGGAGAAATGTATTGTTTAGTTTCCAGGAGATTTTTCTGTCATCTTTCTTTTATTGATTTTCTAGTTTGATTCAATATTGGTCACTCTGCAATTCAATTATTTTATATGTGTTAGTTTTACGGCACAGGATATGGACTTTCTTTGTAAATGTTCCTTGAGCACTTGAAATGGATGTGTATTCTGTTGTTTTTAGGTGGACTGTTATATAGATTTGAATTAGATCCTGTTAGTTGACAATGTTGTTGAGATTTTCCATTTCTTGATGATTTTTATCAATATTCTAACAATTATCCCATTTAACAGTCTTTGAGAAAAGGCTATGGAAGTTTCAAATTATAATTGTGGATATATATTTTTTCTGTCATCTTATAAGATATATATATCTCCTTTCAGTTCTATAAGATTTTATTTGCACATTTCACATCTCTGTTGTTTGGTACATGCATATTTAGGATTGCTTTTTCATCTCACTGTACTGACTTTTTATCATTATGCAATACCTGTCTTTGTCTCTGGTAATTTTATTTGTTCTAAAGTTTATTTATTTGATATTAATATAGCTACTATTGCTATTTAAATTAATGTTTGCATGGTAGAGTCTTTCAATGCTTTTGCTTAACCTACTTGTATTTTGATACTGGAAATGTGTTTCTTGTAGATGGTGTATATTGGGTAATTTTTATAAAATCTATTCTACCAATCTCCATCGTATAAACAGTCTATTTTGAATAATTAAATCCAATGCTACTAATGATAGCATATGGTTTGTCAGTTCTTTTATTTGTTGTTTTCTGTGTTCTACTTGTGCCCTCTTTTCTTATCTCTCTGTTTTATTTTTTCTGTGCATTCCTGTGTGCTATTTTAACATAATCTTAGATTTCATTTTGATTTATCAATGGGGATTTAGAGTTTATCTGTTTGTAAAATACTTTAATGATTGTTATAGATATTATAATTATATATGCAAATTTATCAGTCTATTGTTGTCAACATTTTGTCAATGAAATGTAGAAACATTACCTCACTTTAAATTTCATTATACTCTCATATTTATAATAACACTCTCAAATATTTCCTCTGAATTTATTGAGAATTACATTAAAGGTGTTAAAACTTTTGCTTCAGATATCAAGCATACTTAGGAAAATCAAGAGAAGAAAGTATATTGTCTTTACCCAGACCTTTACTTTTTCTATTGCACTTTCTTCTTTTAGAGTAGCACAAGATGCTATCTATTATTATATCTTTCCTTTTTATGAAAGTCCCTTTAAAGATTATTTTAGGGTAGGCCTGCTGGAAATAAATCTTGGTTATCCTTCATCTGAGAATGCTTTCATATTCCTTTCTTTTCATTACCATTTGAAAAATAAGCCACTTCTCTCTGACTTCCGGGTTTTTAATGAGAGGTTCACTGACATTTGTATTGTTTTTCTCTTATAGTTTTCAGACTTTTGATTATGAACTTTCTTGGTATGGATTTCTTTGGTTTATCCTGTTTGAGTTTTACTCAGTTTCCTGAACCCATAGTTTTATGTCTTTTGCCAAATTCAGAAAATTCCAGTCATTGTTTCTTCAAATACTTTTTTAGCCTCACCCTCTTTGTTCTGTCAGTCTGCAACTCCATGACCTGAAAATTAAATCTCTTTTTATTGTCCCCGAGGTTCTGTTTTTTTCCCCAGCCTATTTCTGTCTGATTTTCAAGTTGAATAATTTCTATTTTTCCATTTCTATTCAGTGGTACTTTCCTCTGCATCTCCATTTTGTTGATGAACCCATCCACTGGATATTTTTTGTTTGTATTTTGTTTGTTTTGTTATTGTATTTTTCAGTTCTAAAATTTCCATTTGGTTCTTCTTTATGTCTTCTAGTTTTTGTTAAGGCTCCCTATTTTTCATTTTGTTCAAGTGTGTTTGAAATTGTTCAATGAAGTATCATATGATTCAAATAAGCATATTATATAATATAACATATAACATACTTTCATAGCATGTAAGCATACTGTAAGATGTCATAAAATCCTTTTCAGATAAATACATCTATCTCATCTTATTGTTGGTCTCTGTTGATTTTCTTTTCTCATTCAAGATGAGGTTTTCCTTGGTATGATAAGAGACTTTTAAATTGTATGCTGGGAAATTTATGTATTATATTATGAGACACTTTTGGGCTGTCGAAATCTTAGAAGAAGTGGGTAAAGAGGATGCTTCTTCATTGCTGTCAGATGGGGATAGAATTCCATGTTTTCTATGAGGCCTCTACTGGCACAACTGGCTGCGATGGAGAAGGTCATCTCACAACTGCTTCCCATGTGACTTCCACTGATATCTTTGGAGGTGAAGGCCTAGTTACCTTTGGGCAGTGGTGAAGTACCAGTTTTCTTTTTGGCCTCCTCTGAAACCGCACAGGGGAGTGGGGTGAGGAGCTACTCCCTTGGTGCTGGGTGCGTGTGGAAGTAGAGGTTCCTCATGTGGATTCCAATGATGCTGTGTGGACATGGGGAGTCTTGTAACCACTGGGCAGGGATGAAATTTCCAGCTCCTCATTCTGACTTTAATGATACCATAACAATGAGGTGTGCCTTATTGCAACTAGGTGATAGTGGAACTATAGGCAATTCACTTAGTCTTTTCTGGCAGACATAAAGGTGGGGTCACAGTTTTTCCAAGGTATTGGTTAGAGCAGGGAGGTTATTGTCTAAATGTTTTCTCTTCCTGATCCTTTGGCTAGAGAGAGCTAGCTTTCATTGTTTGTTGCTTTTTTTTCCTACATATATCTCTGTGCTCATTGGCATTTCTGTGTTGTTGGCTTATTCAGCTACAAATTTAGGATATATGAGGTAAATTGAAAGCCCAATGTACTAACTTCTCTGCTAGTCCTTAGTTGTAAATTTCCCTAGTCATTCTGCATTCTACTTCCCAACATAGAGAGTGTTTTTATGTTTATTTATTTATAATTTCCAGAATTTTTAACTGTACTTAGCAAGGGCAATAGGATGAAATCTACTTCTCATCTCCTGGAACCAGAACCAGCAGTTTAATTTTAATATGCCACAGTATGAATCCTTTTCATCTAATTCGGGTACTTTTCAAGCACTATTTAAAATATGTTTTTCTAATCTCCTCCTATCTGATTCTGAGACACTAAATAAACATATATGCCTATAATATATTGTCCCAAAACTACTGAGGCACTGATTGTTTTGTATGCGTATGTGTGTGAGTGTGGTTGTTATTGTTACAGGTATCTCTTATTCATAGAACAATGAGTGTTACAAGCATACCTCAGAGATATTGTGGGTTCAGTTTCAGACCATTGCAATAAAGCAAACTACTGCAATAAATCTAGTCACACAAATTCTTTGGTTTTCAAGTACATACAAAAGTTATGTTTATACATTAATGTAGTTTATTAAGTGTGTAATAGCATTATGTCTAAAAAACTATGTATATATCTTAAGTAAAATGTGACACAGAGACATGAAGTGAGGACATGCTGCTGGAAAAATGGTGCAATAGATTTACTTGATGCAGGGTTGCCACATACCTTCAATTTCTAAAAATCACAATTATCTGTGAAATGCAATAATGAAATGCACAATAAGATGATATTTGCCTGTATATTAGAATGTTAATAGTAAGAAAAATGTAGAGAAGAAAGAATAAAAGGTTCCTTTCCAATAATGTATTAAAATATATAACTGCTTATTTTGTCAGATGAAATAAGCAAACAATAGTAAAGGATGGATTGCTCAGCAAGAAGTTATCTCTATATATGAAATAATATAAATTTAGTAGTAAAAATTAGTGGATACAAGTTATTGTTCATTTAATTGTGTAAAAGCCATTGATGGGCTATTTAGAAAAGTATATATAAATATTGGTTTTTATTTCAGAGCTAAATGATTTTTGAGATAAATTATAGTTAACTATGAAAGTAAAACCATTTAGAAGATTCTTAGACGGTCTTAAAGTATGAAGGAGCTTCTTAAACATAAAAGCAAAGGGAGAGGAGAGCCTTTGGGACATCGATCTGGAGGGAGCTGGACAGGGAGATAGACTGCTCAAGATAAAACCATAAATTTTTATCCCTGAGCTGGAAATCATGAACATGGATGGCTAAGCCCACCCTCAGGGCAACCCAGCAAAAGGGAGCATTCCCCGAGAGTGGGGTGTTCTGGAAAAGAGTGGAGAGTGGTTTCCTTTCTGTGGGTTTGGTGGCCTGGACCCCCTAAGAGCTTTGGGGAGCACAGGAGCTGGCTTGAAGTGGCAAGGGAGTCAGAAAGTGGGAAGTGCTTAATAAGTTTCCACAAGCTTATTTAGGGTCGCCTGGGAGGAGGGGGTGGTCTAGAAGAGGCTTGTAAAACATTTCAGTGTGGTGAACTCAGTCATCAGGGTCCCATTTGAATTTCAAAAGGGAACTAACCCTGACCAGGAGGGGGGAGGGGGGATCTGCTCACACAACCTGCTGAATTCTGCTGCCACTGGAGAGTAAAACCTTCCCAAGGGAAAGTGACTAAATAGCTTTCTGAAGAGCTAACTGACCCAATTAGTAAGTTAGCTCAGTGGAGGAATTTCTGCCTGGAATATATGAGGTCTCTAGTTTCATTCCTGGCTCCTCTAAGAGTAGCGATTCACTGGGATATCTAATATCTGGCTGATACTGTAGGACAGGGAATACATAGACATTATTTTGTACTAACTTCTTTTGGGTCCCTTATTTCTCAAAAAAAAAAAGGTTATTTAAAAAAAATTTAACTTAGTTTAACTTGCTAAAATCCATCTCAAAACCTGCAGAGAGAAGCTTGCAGGGTAATTGATTGATGAACACAAGCAGACTGAGAGGCTCCACAAGAGCCCAAGAAGGAATGCTGTTCTTCCTTAGCTTTGTTTGACTGCTTTCTTGTGTGTTTATTTGTTTTTTTTTTGTTTGTTTGTTTCTTGCTTTTCTTTTCTCTTTCAAACCTCCCTCCCCAACCTTGTTTCAAAATTAGGTGCTGCTAGCTTATTTTGTCGTTGCTGTGCTTCTTCTTCCTTGATTTCCCATTTTCTGTGTATACTGATTTTGTCTACCAATGCTATCTCATTTCCTTCCTTCATCTTTCTAATCTTCTGCTTTCTGTTGTGGTTCTTACATCCCACCGTTTTTATTAGTCCTTAATTTTACTGGATTCAATTTCTATCTTGTCTATTATGTTTTCTTTTTTAAAAAAATTAACTTTTCTCTTTCAGTCCTTTCTTTACTCTTTCTCTCTCTCCTCATCATTCTAGCCTTTTAAATCATTCTATTTATTTTTCTCTATTTGCTTTCCCATTCTATTGTGGGTACACCACTTTTTTTTTAATACTCTACACTGCCTACATGAGTTAAATATTCATTTTACTAAGTGTTATATGGCCCCTCTTCCAACTTTTATTATTATTACTATTATCCTTTATCCTGTCTTACCTCATTCGATTTCTCTGGCCCTAATCTTTTTCCTTCAAGGGGACATAGAAAACAACAAGGAATTAAAACAAGAGGAACAAAATGTCAAAGAGAAAACTTAACACATATACAAAACCAGCAGCTAAATAAAACTCCAGAGCAGAGAGAGAAGTTAATCAACTGAATGAACCCATCAAGATAAAATGATGACCACAGGGCAAAAAATAAAATTGCAAACCATACTGAGAAACAGGAAGATATGGAGCAGTCCAATGAACAAACTGAAAACCATGAAGAGATGCAGAACATTGAACAACTAATCAAAGCTGTCCAAACAAATATTGTGGCCGAACATAATGAAGTAAGGAAGAGATTAAGGATATTAAGAAGACACTGGGAGAATATACTGAAGAAATTGTAAGCATACATCAAAAGATAACAGATATGATGGTGATAAATGGCACAATCCAAGAAATCAAAAAGACACAGGAATCACATAACAGCAGATTTGAACAGGCAGAAGAGAGAATTAATGATGTGGAAGACAGTACATCTGAAATCAAACAGATAGTAGAACAGATAGATAAAAAGATAGAAAAAATCCAGCAGGGACTTAGGGATTTAACCAACAACACAAAATGCACAAACATATGCATTATAGGCATCCCAGGAGGGGAAGAGAAGGGAAAGGGAACAGAAGGCATGCTGAAGGAAATAATGGCTGAAAACTTCCCAACCCTATTGAAGGAGATGGATGTACATGTCCAGGAAGCACAGCACACCCCAAACAGTATAAATCCCAACAGGCCTACTCCAAGACATATACTTGTCAAAATATCCAATGCTCAAGACAAAGAGAAAATACTCAAGGCAGCAAGAGAAAAGAGAACCATTACAGACCAGGGAATGTCAATAAGATTAATTGCTGATTTCTCATCTGAAAGCATGAAGGCAAGAAGACTGTGGTATGACATAGTCAAGGCACTAAAAGAAAAAAACTTCCAGCCACGAATTCTCAATCCAGCAAAGCTGGCATTCAAAAATGAGGGAGAATACAAAATATTCATAGCTAAACAGAAATTAAGAGAGCATGCCAAGAAATAAGAAACCTGCCCTTCAAGAAATGCAAAAGGAAGTTCTACAGGTTGAAAGAAAAAAACAAGAGAGGAAGAGGTGGAGGAGAGTTGTAAGAACAACTAAAAAGACAAAAAGAAAAATAAAAACAACATATGACATACATAAACCCAAAGAAAATATGGCTGATGTAAGAAATTCCTTGAGAGTAATAACACTGAATTTTAATGTATTAAACTCACCAGTCAAGAGACATAGATTGGCAGAATGGATAAGGAAATATGACCCATCTATATTTTGTCTACAAAAAACCCACCTTAGACCAGGGATTCAAGGAGGCTGAAAGTGAATGGTTGGAAAACAATTTTACAAACAATAACCAAAAAAGTGCAGGGGTAGCTATTTTAATATTGGACAAAATAGACTTTAAATGCAAAACTATTATAAGAGACAAAGTTGGACACTACATATTAATAAAAGAAATAATCTTAAAAGAAGAAAGAACAATCATAAACATTTATGCACCTAATCAGGGTGTCACAAAATACATGAGGCAAACACTGGAAAGACTTAAGTGGAGACATAAATGCTTCTACAATTATAGTGGGGGGCCTTAATACACCATTATCACCATTAGACAGAACATCTAGACAGAGAATCAATAAAGAAACAAAGACTCTGAATAATACATTAGAGGAGCTGGACCTAATAGACATATATAGAACACTACACCCAAATACAGTGTGATATACATTCTTCTCAAGTGCCCATGGATCATACTCCAAGATAGACCACATCTTAGGCCACAAAATGATTCCCAATGAATTCAGAAAGAGTGAAATTGTACAAAGTAATTTCTCTGACCACAGTGGAATGAAATTAGAAATCACTCAGGGACAGAGAACCAGATTAGGCACAAAGATATGGAAGTTAAACAACACACTCTTAGACAAACTGTGGTTCAAGGAGGAAATCTCAAAAGAAATCAGTAACTACCTTGAAATGAATGAAAATGACAACACACCATATCAAAACCTATGAGATGCAGCCAAAGCTGTACTGAGAGGGAAATTCATAGCCATAAATAATGCATATATATATATATATATATATATATATATATATTAAACAGGAAGAAAGAGCTAAAATTGAAGACCTAACTGCACACCTGGAGGAATTGGAAAAACAACAACAAACCAACCCCAAAGGAAGTAGAGAGAAGGAAATAACAACAATTAGAGTGGAACTAAATGAAATAGAAAATAAAAAAGCACTAGAAAAAATAAAACCAACAGCTGGTTCTTTGAGAAGATCAATAAAATTGACAAAACCCTTAGCCAGACTAACAAAGATAAAGAAATAGCAGATGCAAATACACGAAATAAGAAATGAGGAAGGGGATATCACTACCGACCCCACAGAAATAAATAGTATCATAAGAGGATACTTTGAAAAATTATAAGCCAACAAGAATGATAATTTAGAGGAAATGGAAAATTCCTAGAAACTCACAAGCAGCCTACATTGATGAAAGAAGAAATTGATGAACTCAACAGTCCAATTACAAGTGAAGAGATAGACTCAGTCATCAAAAACCTCCTAACTAAGAAGAGCCCAGGACCAGACGGCTTCACAGGTGAATTCTACCAAACATTTTGGAAAGAGCCAACACCAATCCTGCTTAAGCTCTTCCACAAAATAGAAGTAGAAGGAACATTCCCTAACTCATTCTATGATGTCAACATTACCCTAATACCAAAGCCAAACAAAGATACCACAAGAAAGGAAAATTACAGAACAATCTCTCTGATGAACCTAGATGCTAAAATCCTCTACAAAATACTTGCTAATCTCATTCAACAACATATCAGAAGAATTATACACCATGACCAAGTTGGTTTCATCCTGGGTATGCAAGGGTATTCCAACATAAGAAAATCAATTAAAATAATACACCACATAAATAGATTGAAATTTAAAAATCACATGATCATCTCTATAGATGCAAAAAAACATTCGACAAAATAGAGCACTCTTTCCTGATAAAAACACTGCAAAAATAGGAATAGAAGGAAACTTTCTGAACATGATAGAGAGTATATATGAAAAACCCAAAGATAACATCATCTTCAATGGTGAAATCCTAAAAGCCTCCCCTCTGAGACAGAAACAAGACAAGGATGTTCACTATGACCACTCCTATTTAACATTGTCTTAGAAGCACTTGCTCGAGCACTGAGGCAAGAAAAAGATATAAAAGGCATACAAATTGGAAAAGAAAAGTAAAATTTTCTATGTATAGCAGATGACATGATCCTATACATAGAAAGACCTGAGGTATCTACAGAAAAGCTTCTAGAACTTATAACGGAGTTTAGTAAAGTTGCAGGTTATAAGATCAATGCTCAAAATCAGTAGCATTTTTGTACACCAATAACGAGCAATCTGAGGAGGAAATCAAGAAAAAAAATACCATTTACAATAGTAACTAAAAGAATCAAATACCTAGGAATAAATTTAACTAAAGATGTAAAGGACTTTTATACAGAAAACTAAACAACACTGTTAAAGGAAATCAAAGAAGACTTAAATAAATGGAAGAATATTCCCTGTTCATGGATAGGAAGACTAAACATCATCAAGATGTCTATCCTACCCAAACTAATCTACAGATTTAATGCAATCCCAATAAAAATCAACACTATTTTTCAAAGAATTGGAAAAACTAACTACAAAATTTACTTGTAAGGGTAAGAGGCCCCAAATTGCCAAAGACATATTGAAAAAGAAAAATGAAGTTGGAGGTATCACACTAATTGACTTTAAAACATATTACAAAGCTACAGTGGTCAAAACTGCATGGTATTGGTACAAGGATAGACATACTGACCAAAGGAACCGAATTAAGAATTCTGATATAGATCCTTGCATATGCAGTTGTTTCGGTCAGCCACAGGAGTGCCTTTTGAAATACACCAAAGATTGGTCGGTCTTCATAAAGGGTATTTATCTGGGGTAGAAGCTTACAGTTACCAGGCCACAAAGCATAAATTTCTTCCCATACCAAAGTCCATGTGTTGGAGGAAGATGGCTG
>PVKH010050089.1:0-10031 GCA_004027955.1 Chaetophractus vellerosus | reverse complement strand
TTGAGCCCCGCCCCTCGGTGGGGGTGGTCTCAAGTATGGAAGGCTAGATAAGAGGCAGCAGAGAGCAGATTGAGAGCAGAGCTTTGGAGAAGGAGATTTGAAAAAGCAGTTCTGATGCTGGAGTGAGCCGTTCGCCGGATAAGCCGCAGCTGGCCTTGTGGAGAGACGCAACGCAGAGAGTCTCATAGTCTTCAGCTGACCTCGTGAAGGAAAGAAGCTAAGCCCGGAGAGAAACGCAGCCCCGGGAACAAAGGAACCTGGAAGCCTTAACCCTGGAGACGTCGGCAGCCATCTTGCTCCAGGGCATGGACTCTGGTATGGGAAGAAATTTATGCTTTGTGGCCTGGTAACTGTAAGCTTCTACCCCAAATAAATACCCTTTATAAAGACCGACCAATCTTTGGTATATTTCAAAAGGCACGCCTGTGGCTGACCAAAACAGTAATATACTTCAATAAATTTTTTAAAAATGGGCAAAAGACTTGAAAAGTTGGTTGTCCAAGCAGGAAAAACATATGGTGAAGAAACACATGAAAAAATTTTCAACATCACTAGCATTTAGGGAAAGGCAAATCAAAACTACAATGAGATATCATTTCACACCTGGCCACTATTAAAAAGTTGGAAAGCTGTAAATGTTGGAGAGGATGTGGAGAGATAGAAATGCTTATTCACAGTTGGTGGGAATGCTAGCTATATACCCAGAAGAACAGAGAGCAGTGACAGAAATAGACATCTGCGCACTGATGATCTTGGCGGCATTAATCATGATAGCCAGAAGTTGGAAATATCAACTGACGAATGGATAAACAAATTGTGGTGTATACACATGATGGAATATTATTCAGTGATAAGAAGAAATGAAGGAGTGAAGCATATGACAGCATGGATGAACCTAGAGGACACTATTTTGAGTGAAGGAAGCCAGAAACAAAAGGACAAATACTTTATGATGGCGTTACTATGAACTAAATAAATTATGTAAACTCATGGAATTAATAATTAGAATATAGGTCACCAGAAAATAGAATGAGGGTAGAGAATGGAAAGCTGATGGCTAATCTGTGCAGAATTGGTGAAAAGATTGTTAATAAATCTTTGGAAATGAATGGAAATGGTGAGAGCACATCATGCTGTTTGTAACTAGCAGAGCTATTATATGGGTGTTCTGGTCAGCCACAGGTGTACCTTTTGAAATACACCAAAGATTGGTCGGTCTTTATAAAGGGTATTTATTTGGGGTAGACGCTTACAGTTACCAGGCCACAAAGCATAAGTTTCTTCTCATACCAAAGTCCATGTGTTGGAGCAAGACAGGTGCCAACGTCTGCAAGGGCTCAGGCCTTTGGGTTCCTCTGTTCCCGGGGCTGCTTTTCTCTCCGGGCTTAGCTTCTATTTCCTCCACAAGTTCAGCTGTAGACCATGAGGTTCTCTACGCTTTTGACTTCCACAAGGCCAGCTGTAGACTATCTGGCGATCTGCTCACTCCAACATCAGAACTGCTTCTCAAATCTGCTTCTCCAAATCTCTGTCTTGCTTTTTAAACTTGAGACCACACCCACCGAGGGGTGGGGCTCAACGCCCTACTCACTGCAGCCCAGTCAACGCCCCAATCATAAACCAATCATGCCCGGATGAACAGATGAGTTTACAAGCCTAATCCAATCTATATTTTTGGAATTCATAATTAAATAAAACTCTGAAACCATTACAATGGGTATGACAGTGGTTGAAAGGGAAAGTCTAAGGTCATGTATATACTAGAAGGAAAGCTAAAAACTGCAAGTTGGGACTATATAACATAGTGAAACCTCATGTAAAATACCAATACGTGTGATATTGCATACAGGAGATTCTTTTCACAAAATACAAATACAAATAAACTAGAGAGAAGGAAACAGAATAGCAGCTATGTGTGGCAGGGGAGCACAGAGAGATGGGCAGGTGATGAGTTTTGTTTGGTTGGTTTTCGTCTTTCAGTGTTGTTACTGTTGCTGGAATAATGAAGATGCCCTAGGAATTACTGGAGTGATGAATGCACAACTGTGTGATTGCACTGAATGCCATTGAGTGCACACTTTGGATGGATATATGCTTTATTATTATGTATCAATAAAATTGATTTGTTTTTTTAAAAAGTGAAGGACCAGGGACTTCAGCCTCGGGAAGATGGAACAGCTGTGCTTTTCCCTATTGCTCCCACTAAGCCTGGGCAACCTCTAAACAAACAGGGAGACTCTGAAGGATGGAGAGCAGTCAGAGAACCAGCCAGGGGCCCCAAAACCCAGGGGACAGCACGGTGGTGATGTCTCTCTTTTTTATTTTGCCTCATCTACCACAGATATGCAGTGGAAGAAGCTGGAAACACAGAAATGACAACAGACATAGGCAAAAAAAAAAAGTCCAAGAAAGCCTGCTAGAGCTTACATCTGCCCTTGTTATTGTTGTTTTCTGTTTGTTCTCTGTTTGTTGTTTCTCTGCTTTTTTCCCTGACTTTCTGTGGGTTACTTGAACATATTTTAGAATTCTATTTTGATTTATCTAGATTTTTTTTTTCAGAGTTGAACCAGGAAACAAACAGCAAAGCAAGATAGAAAACTTTTCGACAGTAACTGCTCTACTCCAGACAAACACAACAGGAAAAACTGGTCCCACCCTCATCCACACAAGCCAAGGCCAAGTGTGGAGTCCAGAGCTCTGCCCTCACCAGGCTGGAGCAAGGTGCCCAGCCTCCCTACCTGGGAGGCTTAGCGGAGGAAGCTGGAACTGCCACCCCTCAACAGGCATGAGGCACCCTCTCCCCACTGCAACAGGGTGGTGTCAAAGGAGGCCTAGTGGAAAGTCAGGACTTTCACCACCACCCAGAGCTAACAAGCCACTCCCAACATGGGGTCAGCGGAGGACTAGGGGGCAGCAATGAGGTCCCCTCCCTCCAGTTACCCATGCAGGTGTCAGCAGAGGCGTAGAGAGCAGCCAGAACCCCCAGCCATCCAGCAACACAAGGAGCATCAACATGGGCCAAGTGGGGAACCTGGACTTCTACTTCCACCTGGCAGTCGTGAGGCAGTGACATCTCCCTACCCTTGACTTACTGCAGCAGTGTCAAAGAAAGCCTGACAAAACAGAAGACCTGAATAAGTTACAGAGTCCCTTAACATAATACCCAAAATACTCATGTTTCAATCTAAAATCACCCCAAGAATCAGAAAGCTCTCAAATTGCATGAACAAGGACAACCAATGCTAACACTGAGTTGGCAGAGGTGTTAAGAGTTATCTGACAAAGACTTCAAAGTAGCCATGGCAGAAATGCTTCAGTGAGCAATTATAAACACCATTGAACCAAATTTTAAAATGGAAAATTTCAGCAAAGAAATAGAAAGTCTCATTAAAATAGGAGTTATAAAGAAAACCCAAATGGAAATTTCATGGACAAACACAAAAATACAAAAACTGAAATGAAAAAAAAAAAAAAAACACAAACAAACCTCAGGCTCAATCACAGAATGGATAGAACAGAGGAAAGAATCAGTAAAATGAAAGATAGGATACAAATTACCCAATCTGAACAACGAAAGGGAGAATAGACTAGAAAAAAAGGCCTCAAAAACCTGCAGTATTAGAACAAACTAACATTCTTGTCATCAGAGTTCTGGAGGGACAGGAGAAAGAGGGTGAGGCTGAATAAGTAGACAATGTAATAATAGCTTAAAATTTCCCAAACTTTGCAAAGATATAAATCTACAAATTCAAGAAGCTGAGCTTGCTCGAAACAGGATAAACCCAAAGAAATTCACCCCAAGATACATCATAGTCAAAATTCTGAAAACTAAAGGAAAAGAAAAGAAAAATCTTGAAAGCATCAAGAGAGAAACAACATCTTACCCATAGGGGAAAACAATTCACTTGACAGTGGATTTATCATGAGAAGCCAAAGAGTTGAGAAGGAAGTAGCACAACGTTTTCCAAGTGCCAAAAGGCTTTAAAGAACTGTCAACCCTTAATCCTATAATCACTGAAAATATCCTTCAGTAATGAGAGAAAATCAAGACATTCACAGATGAGTGAAAAAAGGAAAATTATCACAAGCAAATCTATCCTAAAAGAATGACTAAAGGAAATTCTCTAAACAGAAAGAGAGTAATAAAAGAGTGAATGTGGAACACGAGGGAGGAAAAAAAGAACATGGTAAGTAAAACTGAGTAAATACAATAGAATTTCCTTCTTCTCTAGAGTTTTCTAAATCATTTGATGGGTGAAGCAAATATTATAACACCGATGTTCTAAATGTATGCAGATGAAATATTTAAGACAACTATAGGGAAGCAGATGTGGCTCAAGCAATTGGGCCCCCGTCTACCATACAGGAGGTCCAGGGTTCAATTCCCAGGGCCTCCTGGTGAAGGCAAGCTGGCCCGAGTGGAGTGCTGGCTCACACAGAGAGCTGGCTCACACAAAGTGCTGGCCCACGCAGGAGTGCTGGCCCATGTGGACAGCTGGTGCAGCAAGATGATGCAACAAAAAGAAACACAGAAGAGAGACAATGAGAGATGCAGAAGACCAGGGAGCTGAGGTGGCACAAGAGACTGAACACCTCTCTCCCACTCCGGAAGGTCCCAGGATTAGTTCCCGCTGCTGCCTAAAGAGAAGACAAGCAGACACAGAAGAACACATAGTGAATAGACACAGAGAGCATTCAGAGAGCACAAAAATGAGGAGGCAGGGGGTGTAAATAAATAAATAAATAAATCTTTTTTAAAAAAAGGTAACTATATTACAAATGGGGGTGGTAACAGAGCATTAAATGAGGTAAGTTTTCCTTATTTCATTTGAACTAATAACATGATGACATACACTATCACAAGACTGTGATATATGATGTATATATAATGTAATACCTAGAACAATCACTAAAAAACTATACAAAGAGATACACTCAAAAACACTATATGTAAATAAAAATGGCATTCTAAAACATGTCAAGTAACCCACAGGAGGGCAGGAAATAGAAAAACAGAAACAAAAAGAGAAAACAAACAAAAAAGAAAAATAATGTGGTAGATGTAAGCCATAACATATCAATAATTATATTAAATGTAAATGGTCTAAATACACAAATGAAAAGATTAGATATTGGCAGGGTATATTTTAAAACTATGTGCTGTCTATAAAAATTCACTTCAGGTAGTCGATGTAGCTCAGTGGTTGAGCACCAGCTTCCCACATATGAGGTCCCAGGTTCAATCCCCAGCCCAGGTACCTCAAAAAATATATATATTCATTTAAAAATATAACCATATTGGGGGGGAAGCAAGATTGTGGGAAGATGGTGGAGTAGGAAGATCCAGGAATTAGACCCTTACCAGAACAAGTATTAAATAGGTAGAAACTGTCTGAATCAACTATTTTGAAATTCCAGAGTCTAGTAGAACGCTGCAGCATCCAGAAAAGAGCAAGAGGAAAAGGCTGGTAAAATATAGTAAATACCCGTGAATTGCACTCTCCATGCAGTGGCTACCATCACCTTCCCCTAACCTCATGGCAGGCAGCAGTGATATACTCAACCCTAGCCCCTAATGCAGCTTACTGGTGCCAGCATGGGATCTAAAGACATATTTCTCCAAAATCCAGGGGCATGTGGTATGATTGCTAATCATTACTTTTGATTAGCTACCTTTCAGGCCGCTGGGGACTAGCTCTGAAGGCAACCATTGTTCCAACTCACCCCAGGCAAAAATGGCAGAGGAGACTTAAATACAGTGCCCTTCTGAAAAGCTATGTGTATTAGTCAGCCAAAAGGGATGCTGATGCAAAATGCCAGAAATTGGTTGGTTTTTATAAAGGGCATTTATTTGGGGTAGAAGCTTGCAGTTACCAGGCCATAAAGCATAAGTTTCTTCCCTCACCAAAGTCTGTTGCTATGTGTCAGAACAAGACAGCTGCCGACGATTGCCAGGGTTCAGGCTTCTTGGGTTCCTCTCTTCCCGGGCCTCCGTTTCTCTCCACCCTCAGCTCCTCTGTTTCCTCCACAAGGCCAGCTGTGAACTGTCAGGTGAACGACTCGTCTCTTTTCCTGGGACCTTCTCTCCTTCCTCACAACCAAGCTCCCCTGTGTGCTTACTTCCCCGGGCTCCAGTATTAAAACTCAGCATCAGAACTCCAACATCAAAACTCCAACCCTGTCCTCTGCCATGTCTTTTATCTTTGAGACCCCACCCACCAAGGGGCAGGGCTCAACACCCTACTGACGTGGCCCAATCAACGCCCTAATCATAACTTAATCATGCCCAGATGAACAGACCAGTTTACAAACATAACCCAATATCTATTTCTGGAATTCATAACTGTTATCAAGCTGCCAAACTGCTACACTATGGAAAATAGTTAAAGGGCTGCATTAACTGGGCAAGTACCAGTCAAGAAAGTGCTGCATCAAGGGGCGATAGGAAAAGCTCCTGGCACCCTTGCTGGCCTCTTTTTCCTCCTCTCCCCAGAGCAGTGTGGAGCCAGCTAACACTCCCTTTGTGGGTCCCTGTTCCCATTCCAGAGGGAGAAGGGTGGCCCCTGTGGGCATGCTGTGGTGCAGTTATGTTAGAGCCAATCTATCAGGTAGAGTAGAATGTGCCTCAGGCTCACCTTCCCAGAGTTTGTCCTGATGGCAGAGAAGCAGCTAGCAGAGAGCTGGGACAGTGAGAGAAACAATTAAGTTGATATGGCCTGGGACAAAGGAGGACCTGCACTGAGTTACTCAAGAGAGCACCCAGGAGAGGGAGGAGTTCTATCTCACAGGGAGTAAAGGGAGAATTCACTTCAACTCCTGTTAACTGCAAATGGGGAATTCCCAAAGCCTCTAGCAAGCACAAGCCCAGGAAAACACGCAGGTGCCATTGTCCTGTCTCCACACAGGCTCAGATAAGACAGAGAGGACCCTGAGCTTCCCACTTGTCTCAGGCTGATTTTGATAGGAGGACTAAGTTCTGAAGGAGACTACCAGCAAAGCAAAACAGTGAAAGTTGTTTTTGCCTTGGTTTGTTTGTTTTGATTAGCTCTCAGCATTTAAGAAAATTTCTGTCATATCACTACCTGGATAGAAATTTAAGGAAAAGACAACTCAGGGACAAAATCCCACAGTTAACACTTTAAAATATTAAAATGCACAGTGTGCAACAAAAGATTACATGACAAAGAAACAGGAAAGGATGGCTCCAAAGGAACAAGATATCCAGAAACCATCAGTGAAGAGGAGCAGACTTCAGATTTACCAGAGACGTTTATAAAATGAACCTCAATATGCTCAAGGAGATAAAGGAAAACATGGAGAAAGAACTAAAGAATATGAGGGAAATGATGAATGAACAATATGGGAATCGCTCCAGAGGAATCAAAGAACACAATTGCTGAAATGAAAAATTCCCTAGATGGTTTCATCAGCAAATTGGAGGTGGCAGAAAAAAGAATCAGTGATCCCAAAGACAAGACAAATGAAATGTTTCAGATGGAGGAGCAGAAAGGAAAAAGAATAAAAAAGAATAAAAATACCCTAAAGGACCTGTGGAACACCAGCAAGCATAGCCGTGTTGCACTATGGGGGTCCTGGAAGGAAAAGAACGAGAAAGGGACAGAAAGGAAACTCCCCAACATGCAAGAAGCCCAAGGACCCCATACAGGATAAAGTGAAAGAAAGCCACTCCCAGACACACAGTAAATAAAATGTGCAATGCCAAGGACAAGGCGAGAGCTCTGAAAGCTTCAAGAGAAAAGCAGCAAGTTATATCAGGGAATCCCTATAAGATGACGTGCAGATTTCTCACCAGAAACCGTTTAAATTGTTGAAAGAAAACAATTGCCAACCAAGAAGTTTATATCTGGTGAGACTTTCTTTCAATAATGAGGGAGAGATGAAAACATTTCCACATGAACAAAACTGAGTTCATTACCACTAGAAGTGCCCTACAAGCAATGCTAAAAAGAGTTCATCAGACTGAAAGAAAGGACACTAGACAGTGGATCACAGCAGCATAAAGAAATAAAAGCCTCCAGCAAAGGTAATGATATGGGTAATTATAAATGCCAATAATATTGTTTTGCATTTTTGTTAAGTAACTTCACTTCTTACTTCTTATAGGTGCTAAATAGCAAATGCATAAAAAGTAATGATAAATTGATGGTTTAGGAAATACAAAGTATGAAGATATAATTTGTAATGAGAACCAAAAAAGGAGAGATAGAGGGGTATAGGAATAGTATATATGCTATTGTAATCAAGGTGTTATCAAATCAAATATGATTATTACATATTTATGGTGTCAAATTTTAACCCCATGGTAACCACAAAGAAAATACACCAAAGTATATTCAGAAAGAAATGAGAAGGGACTCAAAATAGTTCAATACAAAAAAAAAAAAAACCTCACAAATAAACAAAGACGTAGGCATTAATGGAAGAATTGAGGGTCAAAAAAGAAAAAATAGGAAAATGGCAAAAGAAAGTACTGTATTATCAGTAGTTACTTTAAATGTAAATGGAGTAAGTTCTCCAGTCAAAATGCAGAGATTGACAGAATAGATAAAAAAGCAAGACCCAGCTATGTGCTATTTACAAGACACTCACCTTAAATTTGAAGACATAAGGTTGAAAGTAAAAGGATAGGATATATATATATATACTGTGCAAGCAGCAACCCAGCAAGAGCTGGGGTAGCTACACTGAGATCAGATAAATTTGACTTTGAGTCAAAAACTGTTATGAGGGACAAGTCATTAAATACCGATAAAGGAATCAATTCAACAAGAACACATAATAATTATAAATACATATGCACCTAACAGCAGAGTCTCAAAATAGATGAAACCAATATTGACAGATTTGAAGGGAGAAATAGATGGTTCTACAATAGAAGGACATTTCAATATACCATTTTCAATAATAGATAGAATATCTAATCAGAAGGCCAGTAAGGAGATAGGAGACTTACGCTAGACCTTACAGACATCTATAGAACCCTTCTCCCACAGCAGCAGAACACACATTCCTCTCGAGTGCACATGGATCACTCTCCAGGACAGACCATACGTTGGGTCACAAAACAAATCTCAATAAATTCAAAAATTTTGAAATCATACAATGTACCTTCTCCAACCACAATGGGATGAAGCTAGAAATCAATACCAGGGGGAGAAATGGAAAGTTCATAAATATGTGTAAATTAACTATATGTTCTTAAACAACCAGTGGGTCAAAGAAATCACAAGAGAAATCAAGAAATATCTTGAGGTAAATGAAAATAAAAATGCAGCTGTAGCAGTTTGGCAGTTTGGTATAGTTATGAATTCCAAAAAGAGATTTGATTATGCTTGTAAACTGGTCTGATAATCTGGGCATGATTAAGTTATGATTAGGGCGTTGACTGGGCCACGCCGATAGGGCATTGAGCCCCACCCCTTGGTGGTGGGGAGTTGTGATGCGGAGTCTTGAGCTGGAGCCCCAGGAAGTAGTGTACAGAGGAGCTTGTTCGTGAGGAAAGAGAGAAGGCCCTGGGAAGAGAAGCAAGCCATTTGCCTCATAGTCTACAGCTGGCCTTGTGGCACAAAGCAAGCCTGAGCCCAGAGAGAGGCAAGCCCTGGGAAGAGAGGAACCCAAGAAGCCTGAACCCTGGCAAATGTTGGCAGCTGTAATGCTCTAACATGTGGCAACAGACTTCGGTGAAGGAAGAAACTTATGATTTATGGCCTGGTAACTGTAACCTTCTACCCCAAATAAATACCCTTTATAAAGACCAACAGATTTCTGGTATTTTACATCAGCACCCCTTTGGCTGACTAATACAGCAACATATAAAAACTTATGGGATGCAGAAAAGGCAGTGCTGAGAAGGAAATTTATAGTTCTAACTGTTTACATTATAAAAGAAGAAAGATCTCAAATCAGAGACCTAAACTTAAAACTGGAGGATCTAGAAAAAAGAAGAGCAAATGTTTTAGTTTGCTGAAAGCAGTATACCAGGATATTGCTTTTATAGTGGGGATTTATTA
>PVKH010050088.1:0-10033 GCA_004027955.1 Chaetophractus vellerosus | reverse complement strand
TTCACCCCTGCTTGCAGACCTGTTCTCTCCTGGCTGGCGGGGGCTGGAAGCACTTAAGAAGAAGAGGTCTCAGCTGGAATCTTCCTCTCCTTCCAGCACTCAGAGAGATGGAAGTCTGCCTCCCTGCCCTACAGGCATCAGGCTCTTGGCAGCTCAGCTGGAAGGGGAAGTCTAGGCATCAGGGGGTTGGGGCAGATGGAGGCTAGGATGCGCAGTTTAGCTCTGCTGAATTCTCCAGGGTGGGGCTGTAAGAGCAGGGGATGGAATATGAGGTTCCAGGTGGAAATGGCTTGCCCTGCCTGTTTTTCATCCATCTAATAGGGATAATGAAGCCAATCACCAGGAATTAGAACGGAGGAGTTTGCTGCAATTAGGTACATAGATTGACACACACAGTTGCCTGCAAATCTCTGCCCCAGAAGTTCTGTCTGAGCAAGCCCACATGTCCACCTGTCAGTACCAAATCTGCATCCACAGGCTAATTTTTGGTCTGAGAGGTAGAAATGATGGCCAGTCTGGTGAAGAACACGCCCCAGGCTGGGTATACAGTTTCTCCCCATGAAGCCAGCTCCAGAGAGCCTGCAGGTCACGAAGAAAGAGCACAGACAAACAGAACACAACTTTCAATGCACTTACGGACCTGGGCATCACCTCTGAAAAATGAGTTGGGGTTTCTCCCGCTGGGACGTCAAAGGTGGAAGTGAATGATGTGAGGAATTTTTTGTGTTTGCTAGAATTTGCTTGAAGTTGCTGGGAAAAGAACCACAAGCTTCTTCTATCCCCTTCTATCATGTAGCCTTGGAAGCTGTGGGAAATACTTTCCCTATAAGCAAACCACCAGCTGCTGATTTTGGCTAGAGTTTGTCTTGCTTAGTTCTTGGGAGGAAAGAAGATGCTCAGCTGTTCTCAAGAGCTACCAGTGGAAAGCAAAATCTCAAACACAGAACAGATGGGCTGGAGGATGGAAACCCCTAAGGGGCATCTCGGGTTCCACCTTCAGGAGAAAGTTGTAAACGCTGGGTGGTTTGCATTCACTTCTCCTTGTGCCCACATCCCACCTTGATGTGCACATCTCCATTCTGAGGGGCTATACGGGCTAATTTCTTAGAGTTGCACCCATCTGGTCTTTAATAATGTGGGATATAGGTACACTGGCAGATTCCCATAAGGTGATAGTGAGAGAGGCCCTGGGACATTTCCTGGATCAAATAGATTTCACTCACTATCACATTACCAATTCTGTTATAAGTGATGCAATCCTTGAGGTGCATAGTTTTGTGTGTGTGAGTTCTGATCTGAACCAGCTAAAATAGTTGTGTCTATGTGTCAGGCTCTAGTGTAAAGGTTTGCAAGGCCCCACTTAATCCTCACATTACACCTGAGATGTAGATGTTGTATTGATTTTACTGATTTGAAAGTTGAGGCTCAGAGAGGCCAAGATGACCCAAAGTCAGAGAGTTAGTAATTGACATTGCTGGTTAGTCCTTATCTTAGTTTGCCAAGGCTGCTGTGACAAATACAGCACACTGCTTGGCTTAAGCAATAGAAATGTATTGGCTTGCAGTTTTAGAGGCCAGAGTCCAAAGTCAAGGTCTTCAGGTCCCACTTTCTCCTGGAGTCTGCAGCGTTCCGGTGCAGGCTGCCGGAATCCTTGTGGTTCCTAGCTCGCATCACTCCCTCCCTCCCTCATGTGATGAGCTCTCACTCCTCTCTGGCTTCTACTGACTGACTATCCAAATTTCCTCTGTCTAAAATGGACACCAGTCATATGGATTAAGGCCCACCCTGATTCAATGTAGCCTCATCCAAATAAAATCTTAGAAGAACCTATTCACAAGTAAGTCCACACTTTAATAATGGCATCTTCAATGGTTCTATCTACAAATGGGTTCACACACACAGGAACAGGGATTAAAACTTGAACATGTCTTTTGTGGGGGATGATTCAATCCCCGACAGTCCTCCACCAAACACAAATCCTTGCTAAACTGATAGAACCATAGTTTATGACCATTCAGATAGTGAGAAGATAGGGATTCATTTTTAAAATTAATTCAATACATATAGAAACAGAAATATACATATATGTGCATGTGTATATATTAGTCTAACTTTACCCAGCAGAAATATGTCCATATCTCTCCCCCCATCAAGAAGACAAATGTGAAGATGACCACATAACCAAGCTTCTCCAAACCCTGGAGGAAAATCATCATTAAAGGGAAGTGTCAAATGTAATGAAGAAGATATTACCTTAGGAAGCAAAATTTAGAGCATCAAGACATCCTTTAGAATAAGTATAATTAATATAATCAGAGAAATGGAAGAGAATATTTTATATATAAGTTTTAAAATCCCTAGAGTACAGGAGAAAAAATAAGACTAATGAAATAAAAATAATGGGTTAAAGAGCAGAATTAACAGAACTGAAAATTGAATTTGTAAACTGGAAAGAGCAACAAAGAATTCTAAAATATCATCCAAAAGGACAAAGGAATGAAAAGTATTGAAGGAATATGAGACATAATAGATTTATCAAAGATTTCCAAATTGCATCTGGCTGGACTTGCAAAAGGAATAATAATAAGAAACAGATAATTGAAGAGAGGGACTAAATCATATAACCTTTTTCAGATATGAAGACATGAGTCCTCAAATTGAAATAGCCCACTGTGTAGTAAGCAGGATAAATGCAACAGACAAAGCATTAACACACATTGATGCATTTCAGAAAACCAACAAGGAAAAACACGTCCTAAAGCTGGCAAAACAAAAGAAAAGAGAATGCAGTTATCGATAAAGAAATGAGCGTTAGATTGGAATGAGATTTCTCAAAAGCAAATGTAGAATCCTGAAAGTAATAGAGCAATAGCTTCCAAGATTTGTGGTCAATGATTTTGAACTAGAATTTTATACTAAGCAAAAGTAAAATTTAAATGTGAGGTGAAAATAGTTGTTTTAAGACCTTTAAGAACTCAGAAAACTTATGAACCAGACCACTGGTTTACTTTATTTCATAAAAGAAAGCAAAACTATAAATCCAGGAAGACATGGCACACAGGAAATAGTAGTTAGCTAAAGAAATAGTTAATTATTGATTCTAAGTAAGTATTGATTTGAAAGCTAGTTAATAATTAATAAAAACTCTAATCTGTAGTCTCTAATCATCTTAGAATACTAGAGAATCTCAAAGATTATTCTCATGAGCATTTAGTTTTGGGGGTGATCAGAAATAATTTCTGGTGCTCCGTCTTTACTCTAGCAGCTCAATCTGATGGCGGGGCCAATTCTGGATTCAAAACACATGGCACACTGCCTCCCTTCATTAACTGTTCAACCTTCCTCTAAGAAAAATGTGGCCACAGTCCAGGGAAAAACAAACAAACAAAGCACAGATATTAGTAGCTGCAACTAGGTTCCTGCCAAAAAAGCTCTAAAGAAGAAAGTAATATTTATGTAAAGTAAAAACTACCAAAAGTGTAAAACAGTCATGAATTTTTATGTAACTAACAAAAGTTCTAATATACATAGAGCAAAATATTGTTTTAAAGACAAGGAGGACGTTAAAAATTAAAACATTCACCATCTGCCGTTATTGCATCCTTTTTAGCATTCACCACCAGAAATAGGTGAAGTAGTGAAAAAAAGTAAGAAGAGAGGATTTGGATAACATAATTGATAAGTTTAAATTAATCTCACTTTTTGTCAGGAAAAAAAGTTAAAAACACATAAATAGTTTGCACCAAAACCTCACAAATAATAAAAATAGCAATAAAAAACTGACCATGTATCAGTTTCTTTACCAAAAGGAAAACTATAAACCTAAAAGGAGAAATCATACAAAATGAACTGATTAAATGAAATTAGAGAGTCACAACAAATGGATGTGTTGAAAAAATCAGGTTTTATGTCCAAAGCCGGAGACAGAGGAAAGTTTTCTATATATATATTAAAAAATAAAAACATTTGAAAATAGGTGACCTAAGAATTCCTCTAATTAGCTAGAATATGATTGATAAACCAAAAGGCACAGCAGTAACAAAGAGACTTGGAAAGAATAATAAAAAGTACATAAACGATAAGATACTAACACTGTGAGAAGAGAAGAATGAATAGAAGTTATTATTGCATTGAGTAAGTTTTGGCAAAAGAACATAATGAAAAGGAAAAACCCCTTTTTGCACCATGGTTTGTCCAGGTTCTTTTTGCAAAATATTGGAAGATAAAGTCATTTCTGTTGAGTGAACTTATGATTATACCATATTTCCTTTCTGTCTTTTAAAGACAGTGTTCACTCACTGTTCCTGGAGTTTGAGAAAATGTAGGTAGGATGTCATCACCTACATACTCACAGACTGAGATTTTACTTATCCAGTCAATTTCATCATACAAATATAGGGTCTTCCTTACACACTTTCTGGAAAGATGATGCAATACTCTAGACAACAAAGTAGGAATACTGAAGGAGGACACATTTCACAATTTTTTCATCCTTATAGGCTTCCCTTTTTCTATTATTTGAATCTTTTTAGCATAGTTGGGAATAATTATGGAGTAGTGATAAAATAATTTCTAAAACCATGAAATAGAAAAATGTGTCATGATATAGGAAAAATAAGATTATTAGAAAGCATAATGTAGATTTACAAAAGTGTCCATGAGCCTGTATGATACTTTCCAGATAGAATGTGTTTTATTATACTGTATTAAAACTAGTGATTTTAATTTTCTGAAAGACTTCTGAGAAAGAATAAATGTCATGAAATATCAATTCTTAAAATTAGTTTGAACTGCTCAAAAAGAAACTCATAAAACTAAAACTGGGTCCAAAGGACACTGATGGTATATTGAGGGCTAATATCGGTAGGACATTTCATTCCTGATTTTAGTAGTTTGTGTTTATACTCCTTTTTCTTGACCAGTTTTGATAGAGGTTATTGATTTTATCAATCTTTATAAAGAACTAAATTTTGACTTTGCTGATTTTCTTTCTAAATTTTCCATTTTATTTACATCTTCTTCAGTCTTTACTATTTCCTTCCTTCAATTTGGGTTTATTTTGCTCTTCTTTTTCCAGCTTCTTATGATATAATCTTGGTTCATTGATTTTAGATCTTTATTTTTTCTATTGTGAACACTTGTGACCAGAAATACTCTAAGTACCAATTTAATGCATTCGCGCAGTCCACAAACTTTGATATCTTGTGGTTTAATTTTCTTTCACTTCATGATATTTCTTGATTTGACTTGCAATTTCTTCTTTGATGCTTGGTGTAGCAGTTTGATATTGTTTATGAATTCCAAAAATAGATATTGGATTATGTTTGTGAGCTGTTCTTTTCCTCTGGGCACATTAGATTATATTGGATTTAGAGGTTTCATTTTTACTTGATTAAATAGTGATTAAGGCTTTAATTGGGCCACATCAGCAGGATGTTGAGTCCCCGCCCACCAAGGCAGGGACTCACAGAGAAATGGCACTGCAGAGAAGGGAGTTTTTGATGCTGGAGTTTTGTATGCTGGAACCCTGGGAACACACGGGAGAAGAACACAGAGGAATAGAGACGGCTCCATAGAAAGGAGCCCGGGAAGAGAGAGCCTGATAGTCTACAGCTGACCTTGTGGAGAGACCAGAGCAGTTGAGCCTTGAGAGGAACGAGCCCTGGGAAAGAGATGAGACTGATCCCAGCCTACAGATGGGACCACAGAACCTTAAGAGGAAGAGGAAGGCTGAATCCTTGCAGATGTCAGCAGCTGTTTTGCTCCAACACATGGCAACAGACTTTAGTGAGGGAAGAAACTTACCCTTTATGGCCTGGTAACTGTAAGCTTCTACCCCAAATAAATACCCTTTATAAAAGTCCATAGATTTCTGGTATTTTGCATCAGCACCCCTTTGGCTGACTAATACACTTGGGTTATGTACAATTGCTATTTTCCTAAAATATTGAGATTTTCTGGATATCATTTTGTTATTAACTTCTAAGTTATTGCTGTATTCAGAAAACATATTTTTCATGATTTCATTCCTTTAAAATTTATTGACATTTCTTTTATAAGGCCATTATATGGTCTATTTGGATAAATTTCATACATGCATATATGAAAGAATGTGTATCCTACTCTTATTTTGTGGAATGTTCTGTAAGTATCAATGATCTCGAATTGGACAGCCACACCACTTTACTTTGGTTTGCATAGTTACCTTTTTCTTTTATTTTCCATCTATTGTTGTCTTTCTGTAAATATTATGTAGCTGTTTTCTTTACCCAATCTCTGCCTTTTAATATGAATATTGAGTTGATTTGAATTTTATATAACTATTAACCTGATTGTGTTTAAGTCAACTACATGGTATTTGTTTTATATTTGTCCTATCTGCTCTCATCTCTTCTTTGTCCCTTGGTTTCTCTTTTCCTGCTTTCTTTTGGGTGAATCAAGTATTTCTTTATACAAGCCAGTTGATCTCTTCCATCAATATTTTAGCTATAGCTCTGTCTCTCTCTCTGTGTGTGGTTACTTTGAAGATTAAAATACACATATTTTCTTATCACAATCTGTCTTCAAACAATACTGCAATATAAGTACCTTACAACACCTTAATTTCACTTACTCCACATCCTTTTTACTCTTGTTATTTTATATTATACTTCTTCAAATCCCACCATACATTGGTATTATTTTTGCTTGAGTTGTAAATACGTTTATTTAAATCAATCAATCACTCTATCTACCTATCTATCATTATCTATCTATCATCTATCTATCTATCTATCTATCTATCTATCTATCTATCTATCTATCTATCTATCTATCTATCTATCTCAAATTTACCCTGCGAGTTGCTTTGGTCCATGGAATTTGGAATGATGACATTCATTATCAATGAGGGTTGAAGCACGTGGAGAAGAGCTGAGCTTCTCCAGACAAGGCTTGCCTTAGTCTGCTGATCCCTGGCCAAGTGCTGGATATGAATGTGAGCACAGCTGCAATGGGCAGAGCTGCCCAGCTAAGCTCAGGCTCGATCTGCTGAATCCCAAAGGTTTGAGGAGCTAACTGATTATTCTTATATGTCACTGATGTTTGTTGTGTGCTGAACATCAACAAATGATGCCTGTTTTCTTCCCCATATAAGGACAGGTCTTTGAATCTACCATTGGCCAAGGCCAGAAATTAGGAGCCACCATGACTACTTCCATTCCCTCTCCTCTCTCCTTCATCAGTAACTCCTGCAGTTCTATGTACCATGTCCATCCATAAATGCACTCACCTCTTGGCCATCACATTTGTCCATGCCACAGTCATCCCTTCCCTGGGCTCTTGCAATAGCCTTTTTACAGCGCCCCTTTTCCTACTCCTGCCCACTGCCATCTACTCTCCAAGAGTAACCAGGTGAATATTTATTTTACAGATAATTCCCTCCCCTACTAACATATTTCAGTGGTTGTCTTAGTTTGCCGGGCTGTTATGACAAATACCACACAGTGGGTTCACTTAAGTAATAGGAACTTATTGGCTCATGGTTTGCAAAGTTAGAAGTCCAAAATCAAGAAATTGGCAGGGCTGGCTTTCTCCCTGAAATCTGTGCATTCTGGTGCTGATATACCACAATTCTTGATGTTCCTCGATTTGTATCTCTGCCTCTGTTGCATGGAGATGTACTCTCCTTTGTGGCTTCTGTGACTTCTGGGTTCTCTTTTGAAGGCCTCCTGTAGACCAGATTAAGGCTCATCCTGGTTGGATTCACACCAACACAGATGTGAATTTGGTTAAGAACATGTGTTTGTTGGGGTACACAATTCAACTGACCACAGTGGCTTTCAGAATCCTATTTCTTACCTGGCTAAAAGGCCCTGAGGCTTCCAGCCATGGCCTTCCCCTCCAGCTTCATCACAGTCAGCCTTGAACCAAGGTGGTCCAGCCACATGGTGTTCTGGCTCCTTCAGCTTACCAAGCTCTTTCTCTAGATCTTTCTGCCCCAGGACTTTGGTACATGGTGCTCCTCTGCCTGGAATGCTCTTATTGGAAGACTGGCTTCTATTATGTCCTATTTGTTTTCTTTTTTAAAATTTTTATTTTATTATTTTTTAGGCAGTACAGAGGATTGAACCCAGGACCTTGTATTTGGGAAGCAGGCACTCAGCCACTGAGCTACATCTGCTCCCCTTGTTTTCTTCATAGCACTTATCACCATGTATAATCATTTTATCATCAGTGATTTATTGATTTGTTTCTGCCTTTCTCCCCATTAAACTGTCAGGGCCCTTGGGGCAGGGCCACATCTGTCTTGTTTATCATCAGATCCCACTGTCTAGCATGGTGCTTCCACATGGGTGTCGCAGTGTTATAGTTTGCTAAATGCTGCTGGGAGCAATATACCAGAAATGGGTTGGCTTTTACAACAGGGATTTATTAGGTTAAAAGCCTACAGTTCTAAGGCCATGAAAGTGTTCAAATCAAGGCATCACCAGGAGATCCTCTCTTCCCGAGCTGCAGCTGTGTATGGTTAGGCACATGGTGGCTTCTGCTTGTCTCTCCCCTCTCCTCTAGGCTTTGGTGCCTGCAGCAAAAACCCCCAGGTTTGTCAACTTCTAGAGGCTTCTCTCTGTCTTTGAAGCTTTTTTCTGAGTCTGAAGCTTTTTATTCCTCCCTTTATAAAGGACTCCGGTAAGAGGATTAAGATCTACCCTGGGTCATGCCATACTGAAGTGATCTAATCAAAAGGAAGGTCCTTAACTGAACCTAATCAAAAGATCCCATCTACAATAGGTATACACGCACAGGAACGGATTAGCTTTAAGAACATGACTTTCTGGGGGCCTCACTTAGTAAACCAATTTGAATGAACAAAGTTAAAGGACTTAGAACACTGTATAATGATGTAAACCAAATAAGAGATTCTAATTATAGAATGGATTCATAACACATTCCAACTAGTCTTGTAATTCTATGAGGCCAATTCTAGGAAAGTAGGAATGACAACTGTGTTACCTAGGTCACAAAATCCCAGAGAGCAGTCTTGGATTGCTGTGAGGAACCAGGCAGGTTGGACGACTATATAGTTGATTGGCTGGAGTGGGACATAAGACAGAAAGATTCTTTTTCTATCATCTCCCTCCCCCAGCCAAGTACAAGGAGAACCCATGAAAGCCAGCTTGATTTTGAGGCTTCTAATTCTCTGCTGCATCATTTAAGCTGATTGCAGCCCTGAGAGTAAATCTCTTGGTTTCACTCTTCAATCAGGTTCCCCCTGAGAAAGGACCGGCTGCTGGATTGAGAGGAAGCAGACTTCATATTGCTTTCCAGGAGCTGCGGGGAGTAAAGGCTTTGCCTGCTGTTTCTCTGAGCCAAGGAATTAAGGAAATGAAGCCGTATAAAGAGGAATTCCAAAACTTTCTCCAGGACTAGCCTGAAGGCCTGCTTCCATTCAAACAGAAGCCACCCTTTCACTTTCTGTGCAGAGCAGGGCTTGCTTTCTCATCAGAAGTGTGTTTACATTGGGCTCTGTGAAGCTGTACCAGGGGCTTAGCTGGTTGGCTGGATTATTTTAAGGAAAGAGATTTGCTAGCAGGAAAATTAAACCCTTTCTTTCTATTCTTTTTCTTTGTTGCCGTTGTAGCCTACATTTGATGCCATTATAGCTTTTTATTCAAGAATCACTTTTTCCATTCATGACATTCATGAGCAAGCCCTACCTCAGGAAGCAGCTATTGCCTAAGTGGCCTTTTTTTTTTTTTTTTTTAAAGATTTATTTATTTTATTACATATCTCCCCTTCCCCCCACTGCGGCAACGCGCCGAGAGTGGTCACTGCGCAGGCGCGGCTTTCCCCGCTTGTGGGCGGTCTCTGCGTCCGTTCATGGCCGATGCTTGCTTCAGTTCGCGGGTGGCTGGCTGCGCTCCATCCGCGGGCGACCTGCCCTGCCCGTGGTGGCTCTTGCCCTGTCCGTGGCAGCTTCCTGCCCTGCCCACGGCGGCTCCGACCCGCCCATGGCGGCTTGCCATTCTCAAGGCGGTCTGCCCGCTAGGAGAGG